>DWIE01001048.1:0-11949 GCA_018248235.1 Choaspes benjaminii | reverse complement strand
CATCAACACACAACCCAAACTCCTGGGGTTACCACCGTGAAAATTTGCATGCGGGTTCCTTATAGAGTCTATATGATCACTATGGAAGGATTTTGCGAAATTTACACCATAAGGTGGTGAAAGAAAGTTTGTGTGATGCAAGCGAGACCGTGCAAAAAGCTCTCATGTTAGATATAATGATTGTTATTGACGACGAAGACTTGGCAATAGATACAATGGGATGTGTTGAGTGGTCCAATCAATTTTACATTAGACTTAAGATTTATTTATTTTCAGAGTCAAAATCCACTTTACTAAATTTACTAATCTTTTGTGTAAAGAATGATTAGTCACTTCATACACAGAGGCAGAGATTAGCCATTCTGACAGAGAAACGTAAACTTAACGATAATAAATACGGCTCACAAAGGGGAATCAAATCCCAACAGTTCACGCCAAATAGAATTTCTCAAGGTATTAAGATAAAGGCGAGGTAATGAAAACCGGCTTTTCATATCCCTTCCCTACATTATTTTACGCTAAGCGGGCTCACTAATGCCTAAAAGCCTTCAAAACGTAATTCTGCAATACTGCGTGCTTTTATATAACTCATTTTTCCTTTACGGCAAAAGCGAAGGGCTGGTGCTCCTTAACTTGAAAATTAAGCAAGAAGTACCTAAGTAAAGGAGCACGTATTAATATACCTTTTCAATTTAACATTTGTGAATAAAATTTTGACATAGATGCAATAAATTTTGATGTTATTCGAACCAATAAATAGCTACTAATATATAGCTTTTTAATGGTGCTGAACTATATAGAAGAATCAGTCATATGACGCAGACGGAGTATATGTATATTTATAAATACAGCTATATGCTAATAATATTATTTCCGGATGTCTTAAACTCTGTCTTAAACGTTATATCTTGTTTTTCAATAAAGTATTGGTAATTTCAGTTGAAGAATATCTGAAAACCAAAACTTTTGTAAATTGGGGCAGTAGTTGAAATGGATGGAGTGAATGTGACATGCAGATGTACGTTGTGCTTTATTATATTATACCTCAATGTTACGTGCTTAAACTTTCATGTTCGACTGGGTTAGTACCACTGTCACGCCTTATTGTGACGTGAAACTGTGTTCTGCACCACTTGTGTTCCGGTGTAAGGATGTGATGGCCAGCATATATATGGCTCGAGACGTTCGATCTATATCCTCACGAGTAACAGTGATCTGTGGTTACAGATGTGCTGGACTGCAATAGCCACTTACCAGCAGGTAGACTGCAAGCACCCGTGCTAAATACATAATACAAAAATCAGTGAATTGCATGTTGATCTACTATTAACTATCCCAACCTTATATGAAACCAATCCATCACTTTCCAGTAGAGACCGGATATCAAATATATCGGTCAGCCACTACGTGCTGGACCAGCGACAGCCCATCCAGCAACAGCAGCATCAGCAGCATCAGCAACACCAACACCAACAGCACCAACAGCACCAGCAGCACCAGCAACAACAGCAGCTCCAACAACAACAACAGCAGCACCAGCAACAGCAACAGCAGCTCCAACAGCAGCAGCAGCAACAGCAACAGCACCAACAGCAGCATCCGCAGCATCAGCAGCATCAGGCTAACATGCACCATATGCAGCACACACAGAGCGTGAGCACGAACGACGAGAGGCGGTCAGCGGCGGGCATCACGAGCACCTCACTGGTGGGCGTGGGCAACTCCGCGGGGGGCGCGTACAGCGCGGCCGGCAAGCTGCGGCCGCAGGTGCCGCACCCCATGGAGAGGAAGGACGTGCGGACAACCTCGTCGACGGGCGGCACGATCGTGTCGTCGGTGGTGTGCACGGCGGCGGGCGCGGGCGGCCCGGCGGCGGCGGGCGCGGCCGAGCGGCGGCCCGCGGACGGCACGCTCACCGCCGCCTCGCTCATCAACGCGATCATCACCCACCAGATCAGCCAGACCTCGGAGCGGTTCCCCGTCAGCGTTGGGAAGATGGTGCGCGAGGGTGAAGTACCCGCGCCGCAGCCACCACCACCAGAACGTGAAGACCCGGCGGTGGCCACCACCAGCATGAAGCTCGGCGACCTCGCCTCCAAGATCATCACCAGGGACTTCTGCAGCCCCACCACCTCACTCATACACCACAACAGGTTCGCGGTGAGCGCGGCGGACACGTACGCGGGCGGCGCGGGCGGCGCGGGCGGCGCGGCGGGCGGCGCGGCCGGCGGCGCGGACGACTGGCGGCGGGACGCGCCCAAGCACGCGCCCTACCTCGAGCCCGTCAGCCCGCCCGACAGCCTGCACTCCAGCGGCAGCGGCGGGCGGCGGTACAGCGGCGTGGGGGTGGGCGTGGGCGTGGGCGGCGGCGTGCTGACCGCGTACGACTACGTGACGAACCGCATCGTGGAGGTGATGCGGTCGGACGCGGACGAGCGCGCCAAGCCGCTGCCGTTCCCCACCACCGCGTACGCGTACCCCTACTCCGCGCTGAATGTGTCGGCGGCTGCCGATGGGTCGGGCAGCACGGCGGCCAGCAGCGCGCCCGCGCCCGCGCCCGCGCCCCCCGCGGCGGAGCCCGCGCCGCTCATGTCCGCGCAGTACGAGCCGCTCTCCGACGAGGACTGACAGCCCGCGCCGCCGCCGCCGCCGCCCGCGCCGCCGCCCTAGCGCTCCGCCCCCGCGGGCCCGCGCGCCCGCGCCGCCCGCGCCCCCCGCGCCGCCCGCCTCGCGCGCCGGCTGCCGCGCCTGGCCTCGCTGCTCAGCGCCGCGCCGCCCTCCAGCTTCGGCATCCGCCTGCAGAACCGCCGGCCCTCCTGGCACCGCGTGGATCGCAAGCCCGCGCCCGGGGAGGCTCGCTCCGAACCTGACCCGGCCGAAGCGCAGGAGACTCCGAACACTCCGCAAGCTCCGCCGGCGTCACAGCGAGCGGTCCGAAGTGCGAGTCAGAGTCAGAGCGAGCACGCAAGTGAGAGTCAAGATCGAGCTGACGGGAGTCGCGACACCGCAGGCCCATCTCGCAGCAGCGTCATTTGCTTCAGCATGCCTCGTGAGACGCCGCTAGCCAAGTATTTGTCCGGGAAGAAGTCGTAGACGGGGCGAGACGAAAGTTTAGTTAACTGTGTTTACTTAAATCATTGGATACATATTCTAAAGCGTTGAGATAAATCAATTGGCGGGAAATACATATATGTGGGGCGGAACAATAGTAGCTATAAGGACCGCAGTGTGAAACGTGTCAGAAACGAATAGTCAAAGTGTCGCCATCTCTGTTTATTGGACAATAATAGAACGAGACAGCAACGCGCCCCCGATCGCGGCGGTCAGGGGTGTGCGACGAGTTCGTGACAGTTCGAAGGACTTTTGTTTTTAAATTGTACGCCAACAGGGTACAGGGTGATCTCAGTGCGCAGTGGCCTCCGAATGCTGTGTAGTGGACGTGCGGAACTAGGGCGGGGACTACGCTGTGGAGCTTTGAGTGTCCGTGCAGTGCCCGGCTCGAGACGCGTCCGATCTGGGACGAACAGGGCGAACTTTTTGTATCAGTTCCGTTTGGTTCGACCGTCCGCGGTCCATTTGGGCATTTGAGCTTTCCGCGTCAAGTGGTATGTGATACTTGGCGCTATGTACAAATTCTCCGACCCCCGTTAACGGTAACGCACCACGCTGTAGCGTGTTATGAATGTTGGAACGTTATTTATTTCACGAGCACTTCGTTATCCGACAGCATATTGCAACGTGACGATGGATATTTTTTTATATATATGTAACACATGAATAGTTTTAATGTATTGTATGAAAACATCGATTATGTAATAAGACGTCACCGCGCTGGGCCCGGGGAGTCCACTCGTGTGATATCAGTTGTTAATTTATTGCTACAGCAGAACATAGGACCAAAATAGTTTACGCTGAATGTAATTTCGTGGGGAATTTCATTGTGTTCGCATTGTTGGCGTCGTCCCGCGCCGCACGGCCCGTCTCCGGCGGCGCCGGTAGATAGCGACTTCGTCCATTTAAGTTACACCTAATGTAAGTTTTGTAAATTGTGTATAGATACAGCCGGGCGTCGCCCCCGCGCTTCGTTAACTACTTTAGCGCGTACGTAAGCCCGCCCCGGCCTCCGCCCCCATTCACTCAAGTTAGTATACGCGTAGTTGAATTATCATTTGTCTCTCTTGTAAATAGCGCATTCTCGTTACGTTGTATCATTTCGTTACGGTGTATAGTTTGCGGCGGCGGCGGCGGGCGCGCCGGTGTACCCACGGCTATCGGATTAGAACGGTAAATTATATACATATTGTAAAAGTGTATGGTTATTATGTATACATACTGTGCATTTGTAATTAAACAGGTTAGTGTTATGGCAACGATAGAGATTTTTTTTTTCAGTTTTAGATAGGTCGGTCGCCGCGACCGGGTATATATATTGTGTGAGCGGGCCGCGACTGGCGGCGATTGCGAGCGTGCATGGGTGCGTGCGTGCGTGGGGTGTGCGTGGCGCGTGCGTGCGTGCGTGCGTGCGTGCGTGCGCGCGTGCGCGTGCGGTGCGAGCTCGGTGCGTGACGCCCGCCGCGCCCCCTCCCTGCATTTTATTGTGACGTAACCTCGACCGCATGCGTTTCGTACCTACGCCATAACGAACTTAGGCATTTTCATTTGTAGACGCTTAGTTTATACCTAATGTAATATATACCCTCCCGCTGTATACTCGCTGTCGGTTTAATTATCTAACGTAACCAAGTTATGCAATTTTAAACTAAGATCTGGCTATTGTATGTGATATTTCTGAATATTAATATACATAACTGAAAGTGAAACAAGTGGTCAACGGTGTATCGACGTATGGACAATTTGTACTGTACCATTGAATGTCGTTGTATCTGTAGTGAGGTAATTGTACATGTTCACAGTAATGTAAATATTATGTAAGGAAGTAGCTCGTCACGCAGGCGGTCACTTGTAAATGTTTTGAATATTTGTAAAAATGACTGATTAAATTTACTTTGAGCGCCAGAGGGCGCGCGGCGGCGGCACGGCTCCTCCACATTGTGATTTCTTTATAAAACTGTAATGTAATGTAAGTAGACGAAAGAAAAGATAACCCTTGTAAGTCCAATCTTAAGCGAAAACAAAGTTTTGGGAGGACAGATCAATAAATAAGATGCAAATCTATCTTGTGTTTTATTTCTCTTGTGATAGACGATGCATTTATTTAAAATGCCCTCAAAACTCCACTCTTCAATTCAATTCAATTATTTCTTATATATACATATCTAATGAATACTCATATTGCTTTAAACTTTTTTTATGTCATGAAGTAGCACACGGGGTTGGAGTTTGATGGGAAGTAGCTGCTGCAGCCCGTATAGTGGAACAAGAATATGTTTGACTTTGACGGTACTACCGTCACACCTATTTATATTGTAATAGTGTTCGTACTACTGGTCATTCGGTGTTAGGGTGTGATAACCAGCACAGGCAGAATACGAAGCGTTCGATCTATGCCCTCGAAAGTAGCACCGCATCTGTGTTGGGTACAGATGTTCGGGCTGCAGTAGCTCCACCAGCAGGTGGACTGCACCCGTGTGCTACTTCATAACATAAAGAAACCATCAGTTTTATTATCAAATTTGTTAGTTGATAGCTTAATAAATCCACAAGAACAGAAAAAGGTAAGGAATTTATTTCCTAAGTCATAGACAATTTAAATACAGATAACATAACAACGAATAATACCTCACAGTTCGGCAATCTATGGAAACATTTGTACAATAGCAATACTGGTAAACGAGAATCTAATAATAAAATTTGGCTTAATTCCAAATGAACAAAGCAAAGAACAAATATTGATTATTTGACATATATGAAAAATATTCCCCGTAAGATAAGGAGAAATGGATCAAAGCCCTCGGGTGTGTTACAGTAATCCGAAAAACAGGACCTGGACGGGTGTGACAGTGTTCTCGGCGTATCTGGTGTTGCTGATGGTGGAGATATACATCGAGTTCTTCGAAAACAAGTCTCATCTGCGCATCTACAATAAATTCTGTGAGATGATAGTGTCTATGAAACAGTGAGATTAGTGGCAAACTTAACGGTGATTAAAAATGTCCAGGTTCACTTTTTTTAATGAAAACTAGAGTAGCAACCGGGCATGCAGTTCACCTGATGTTGAGTGACTACTGCAGCCCATGACAACCGTAACCGATTCAATGCAGACCTATCGATCTGTTCTAAGTCGGTCACAAGTGTGTTGCTGCTCTTGAGGGCTAAGTTGATCACCTCATGTATCCAGTGCGTGCTGCCACCCTTCAAGCTGAAACAACTCATAAGAACTATTTTACAGCAGAAATAGGTGAGGTGGTGGTACTCACCCGGGCGAATCTGGATTCTACCACCACCACACCTATTTCTGCCGTGAAATAACTTTTATGAGTTGTTTCAGCGGGTGTGTCAGCTGGTACACAAGATACATGAGACGACCATCTTAGTTCTCAGGGGTAGCAACGCATTTGTGACTGACTTCTAACGCGCCGATAGCTGAGTTTAGGCGCGGTTGTTTATGAGCTGCAGTGGTCTCGTAGGATCCAAAGGCTGCACGACCGTTTCCTACTTCAACTTTCATTTTAAAAAAAACAAGTGTCACGGGCACTCTTTTTTTTTATAAAAAAACTGCTTCAGTTGAATCGAATGATTAGATATAGAAATCATTACATATGTCATGTGAGAAAAGTTTGTCGTGTCTGTTGGCCCACTGGCAATTCTCTGAGATTGTTTTGAACAACATTGATTAATTTAACAAATAACTCAAACTGGGAATTTGCTTTAAGCTCTGATATTCAGAAGTAAGAGTTGTAAACAGACATTAGTAAATGTCCATGGTTATGGTGTAAGGGTTTCATGTGTACACTACTTTGCCTGTTCTAAATAAGTGTTAGTAGGTAATGTAAAAACTTGTAAATAAACTTGAAATGTAAATGGAAATTTGTTTTTAAATATGATTAAAATTTGTTAACGTTCAGATTTCTGAAAAAACAATAACGTTTTTTATTGTCCTATCAACACCAACCCTCCCCCTTCTCCCCCAAACATACACATATACACACTTGTAGGGGTGTGCCAATGGTGAATAGAAATAGACATGAATTGCTAGTCGAATATTCAATTCGATCAAATTAATACGGAAGTTAGAATTATTGGCACATCCTTAAATGTAACCGTAGGTGTAGGCAGACGTCAATGCGACAATATGTTTAGGAGCTATGTATGTACCCTACAAGATATATATAAGATACTTATAGGACTTATGGACCTCAGTTGCTCTTTGCCCCATTTCCTTTTTTGTAAACCAGGGGTGGTGGAATCCCCTAATAAGGGGAAAAAACAAGAATTTTCAAATCGGTGAGGCCGTTTTTGAGTTTTAGCGAGACTAACGTGCAGCAATTAGTTTTCATGTATATATAGAGTACAGAAAAAATAAAATAAAAAACAAAAATTAGTAACAACATTTATTACCAATACTCCACGCGTCACGCGACAGATATTTACAAATACTCTCACCTTCCACACAGCATGTGACGTCGGTACCGCCAACTGGTGCATATTCGACTTTAGACACAATAAAACACTTGTATATACTTTTATTTCGGCGCTAGTTCGATCAAATGCAAGTAAAACTATTAAAAATATGTATTCGACAACAAAATAATAATACAAAAATTTCAACTCGACTTACACTTAAGAGTCAAACAAAAATGACACAACAAATAAATATATCGGTTATCTCACTGTGTTTCTTATAATATCATCTACTGTTTACTGCCCGGACCGCAGCTGAATATAACTCAATTATAATTGACTAATTGGGGCCGTTCCAGAATTTTTAAAAATGAAAATGAGAGCAGCAAACGGGCATGCAGTTCACCTGATGTTGAGTGATCACTGCAGCCCATGACAACTATAACCGACTCGATACAGAACTCGAAATTGGTCACAAGTGCGTTGCTGCTCTTGAGGGCTAAGATGGTCGCCTCATGTATCCTGTGTGCTGCCACACCCTTCCAGCGGAAACACAATTTATAAGTGCTATTTCACAGCAGAAATAAGTATTACGTAAGCACTATGGGGGTGGGGGGTGTTTCTTTTGCTTATTTTGGATGACATGGGGGTGGAGGAGGAGGGGTGGAGGATAGATGGTGGAATACGTCATCGGTATTTTACGTTTTTACACAAATGACAACCCTCACATTAATCCCAAATCTATTTTCTTATTTTTAAAATTACAATTATAAAATTATAATTATAATATAAAAACAAAAATGTTTACGTAATCATGGGGGAGGGGGTAAGAGCTTTGCTTACTTTTGCTGACAAGGGGGATGTGGGGGTAAATAATTGTAATAAATTTGCTCACGTAACATTCGAACGGCCCCATACCTGTTGGTGAAACATTTCTGTGTGCTACAAACATCTCACAAGACGATCCACATATTTTAACACCCTCAAACATTAGTCAGTTTTATTTCAAAAACTCCTTATTCCGGATCAAACATCACACCAACTGAGCATTACTATAAACAAGCTGCATGTTATCGGTCTATTCACTGCGGTCCGGGCTGGTGTTTGCACTTTACTTCTTGGCGAAGTCCTCCCCGGTTTTGATGTTCTTGAGCAGTTCAGGGATGGCAGCCTTCAGGAGCTGCTCCTCGAACGCGTTCAGCTTGCCGTAGCCGAGGTTCTTCTCGACCCCGCTCTTGCCGAGCACCACCGGGGTGGCGAAGTAAGCCGCTTCGGTCACGTCAGACTTGATGTACGCGCACTCGACGACATTTGACTCGCCCTTAAGTCCCCGGAGCACGGAGTTGGCGAGCCTGGCGCCGGCGTACGCCATGGACAGCGTGGCGGAGCCGCCGCCCGCCTTCGCCTTCACCACCTCAGTGCCGGCCTCTTGTATCCTCTCGGTGAGGGCCTTGATCTTGCCCTGGTCGGACAGTTTGACCGCCGGCTGGCTCTGGCTGAGCAGCGGGATGATGGTGACGCCCGAGTGGCCGCCGATGACGGGGATGGTGACGGAGCGGGGGTCCACGCCGTTGATCTCCCCGATGAAGGCGGCGGCGCGCACCACGTCCAGCGTGGTCACGCCCAGCACGCGTTTGGGGTCGTACACTCCAGCCTTCTTCAGCACCTCCGAGGCAATAGGCACCATCGAGTTGACCGGGTTGGTGATGATGGCTATGATAGCTTTGGGCGAGTTTTGGGCAACGGAGACGGCTAAGTCGCGCACGATAGACGCATTCGTGTTGAAGAGGTCGTCTCGGGTCATACCGGGCTTGCGGGGCACGCCAGCCGGGATCACCACCACGTCAGCGCCTTTAATGGCGGCAGAGAGCTCCTCAGGTCCTTTATGTCCGGTGACCTTGGCTGGGGTGTCCATGTGGGAGAGATCCACCGCCACGCCAGGAGTCACTGGCGCGATATCGTAGAGCGCCAGTTGCGTGACCAAAGGGTTCTGTTTCAGCAGCAGCGCCAGCGGCTGGCCGATGCCACCAGATGCACCGGCCACCACCACTTTGAAGTTTTTCTGAGATGATGTGGAGAAGTTCTTAACTCCATTTTGGGCTGCGGCTGTGGCAACGGGCTTCAACACGCGTGAGAACATTTTTCGTATTATTTGGAATGGAAGTTTTACAGTAAATAGCTAAACGCGGCTAAACTCCACCTGACCCGAGCGACCTTTAGAAGATAACTAGTGATGTAACTTTACGTCTATCTATCGTACGACATTACATGTCACGTCAGCGTCATTTCACTTAACGTGACTGATAAGAAAGCAATTTAAGATGTTGACGGTATGGTAACATAATCTTAATCTTTGAAATTATTATCTTGAGTTTAGTAAAACAGTAATTATTTTCCATCAATGAAATGTAATATTCCGTACGTTGCCTTTTCATGTTAAAATTAAGCAAGGTGTATTATGTAGTGCACATTGTATCTTAAAGTAATGAGTTGCAGTAAGAAATAGAATGTAATCATATCAAGTAATTATATTCATATCGTTTATCCTTTGACTTCTATACGTATTGTTTGTGACCGTTATCGATATTATTTAACGTACCTAATCATAGCACTAATTTACAGAGTATAATTAATAGCAGTTAGTTTGTCAATGTCTAACAAGAACGAAAGAGCGTTTATATGAATTTTAACATCATTATTGATCAATATTTAGTATATTCAAATAGCTCGCGGCCCCGTAATATATAATTCACAAAAACATTTATAAAGTGCAACAAAACACCAAATCGATTTTAATAGGTATCAATGCTATGTCGATTTGATTCATTTGACTGTGATTAAAAAACTGATAAGAGTTTATTAGTGTTTTGGCAGGATTCCTGTGAGTTTCAGGTTCAGAGTTGTGTTGGCGTTATTTAATTAACGTTTTCTTAGCGTGATAAGTGGTGATAATTATTATATTAAATAATATTGTGATGGACTAATTTATGTGTAATCGCCATATAGATTTGCACTGTGCGAAAATTGGGTATATTTTTCAGGCCTTCCTGGCCTAGTCAATTTCCAACTGTGCGAGCTGGCAGTTCAAGTTTTTCGTTAAATACTTCAAAAACAGTATTAAAGTGTGCATCATCAAGATTTTAATATTATTATTTTAACATAAAGAAACAATGAATATAGGCTGTATAAAAATATGCCGAACCATAATAAATTTAAAGAAATAATAAAAAAACGTCAATTTGACTTTGACATTGACAAATTGTAGAAAATCGTAGATATATAGAAAAGAAACAGAAATTTATTGGGTGGTTGTATGTGAATCTACATATGATAGCTCTTGTTTGTCGTGCCAGAGTTATTTAAATAAGTACCAAAATGAATGTGTTACAAGCTGTGAAATTGTACATAACAAAAATGACGGAGGAGAGTGGACCGGGGATGAAAGTGATCCTCATGGACAAGGAAACAACCAGCATCGTCAGTATGGTGTTCAGCCAGTCGGAGATACTGCAGAAGGAAGTGTACTTATTCGAGAGGATTGATAACCATGCGAAATGGGACAACTTGAAATACATGAAGTGCATCGCATTTCTCCGTCCAACTTCAGAAAACATCGCCCTCCTGTCCAGGGAACTCAGATGCCCCAAATACGGAGTCTACTTCATATATTTCAGCAACATGATCTCCAAAGCGGACATAAAGACGCTGGCGGAGTGCGACGAGCAAGAGGTGGTGCGCGAGGTCCAGGAGGTGTTCGCGGACTACCTCGCCGTGGATCGCCACCTCTTCAGCTTCAACATCGTGGGCTGCTTGCACGGCCGCTCCTGGAACCAGCAGCATCTTCAACGGTGTTCCCAAGGCCTGCTGGCCCTGGTGATGTCTCTCAAACGTAGACCCCTAGTCCGCTACGAGGCGGCTTCGGAGCCTTGTGCTCGCCTGGCCGAGCGCGTCCGGGACCTCATGAAGAGAGAGACCGTGCTGATGTCCGGCAAGATACCCTACAACGGGGAAGCGCCTCCGCCCCAAATGTTGATCATTGACAGACGAGATGACCCGGTCACTCCCTTGCTGAGCCAGTGGACTTACCAGGCGATGGTGCACGAGCTGCTGACTATAAACAACAAGCGGGTGTCCCTCGCCGACGTGCCGGACGTGCCCAAGGAGCTGAGCGAGGTGGTGCTGTGTGCTGAGCAGGACGAGTTCTACGCCAAGAACATGTACTCCAACTTCGGCGAGATCGGGCAGACGATGAAGGCGCTGATGGACGAGTTCCAGCGGAAGGCGAAGAGTCACCAGAAGCTGGAGAGCATCGCCGACATGAAGACATTCGTTGAGAACTACCCACTGTTCAAGAAAATGTCCGGCACGGTGACGCGGCACGTGACGCTGGTGGGCGAGCTGTCGGCGCGCGTGGCGCGGCGCGCGCTG
>DWIE01001047.1:0-11956 GCA_018248235.1 Choaspes benjaminii | reverse complement strand
TTTTTAGATTTCTACCAAATGGCGTTACATATTGCATAATTTAGGCATCTATATAAAATAAAGCCGAGCGAAGCTCGTTCGCCCGGATATTAATAATTATTATAATATTATTCTGTTTCAGTGCTATAATTAGTAGATAATAGGTACTTACTTTTTCACGTGTTATTAATCCTAATATTTAAAATTTGGAATTAATAATTAAGTGCCAAAATGATTAGAAAGCTGTAGCAATACACTAACGAATATCATTTTATAGTATTCTTATTATCGGATAAGGAAGTAATTAAAATGTAACGTGTATTAAACAAACATTATAAAAGCAAATTCAAACAAAATTGCAGCCCGAGATCCGACCCAGATTTGGTTTCATAACAATGAAAACTCATAAAGTCGCTGTCCTACTAAGACTCATCGCGCAAAGTTATTAAAGTAAAAAGACTCAACATACAAAAAGCGTTTTTGTCGACAGAAAAACGAACTGCAAATGGTTAAAACATAAACAAATCGATACTACAAACATGTCTGACGGCAGCGTGGTTTTCGTTACTTTGTTTTTTTCTTTAACATTTAAAAATTAGAGCTACCTATTATGAAGCCGTTTACGATTCCTACATTCATTAAACAAGTCTTATATCTACACTAATGTTTTCTTGCGAGCCATAAAGACAACATGTCTCCTTATATTTTTATGTTATGAAGTAGCACACGAGCTTGCAGTCTACCTACTGGTGAGTAACCACTGCAAGGCATGATGTCTGTAATCACAGATGCAGTTCTACTTTTGAGGACATAGATCAAACCACTCGTGTTCTGCGTATGCTGGCTATCACACCCTTACACTGAAATACAAGTACTGCGAACATTACTGTTTCACGGCACAAATATATGTGACGGTGGTACCGATTCAATCGATCATATTCATGTTCTACCACCGGTTAGAAATATGGGGTACTAAATTTTGATCACTGGCATAATAAACGAAATGAAATGTATCAAAACATAGTGTATGTACTCGTATGAGTATCCTAAAACTCATGCCAAATGCCATAACTTTTCTTTGACATGTCACTTCAGATTAAACTCTTAGTATGTAACTAACTTAATAAAATAGTAATGGCACACTTCACCTATATGCCTCATCCTTTTAATTTTAATTCTTTATAGTCAGTACCTAGCCCCGAGTGACTCTCGTACTGAGAAGCGACGATGCAACGTGGCCCGAGTGTAAACAAATCCGCATGACACGCGCCGCAGCCACTGACCTCGTTAACCTTTGCTTCGTTATTAGAAGGTACTTAGCAGTTGCAGAGTTAAGACATTTTATAATGCAAACAATTGATGCTGATAAAAAAAATGATTTTATTTAGTTATGGCTCTTTATGGAATACAGTTGATTATCTTTAATCTTGAAGATAATCACTGAAATTAATTACACCTACGGCATTATTTGTTCAAGTTAAACATTGATATTGAATTGTTTTTTAAATTTATAATCTCCGTCGTATATCCGACATAACGTCGATGAAAATGTCGTTGGTTAGTTTAGGTTGCAGATAGGAAGCCACAACGTTGAAATTTGCATAAAAAATAATAAATAAGTTATTAATATACATACTATAAAATTTACTGGAATATCAGAAATACTAAGGGGATTCAATTTTTATCGCGACCTGTAATGTAATAATAAGCCAAAGCATTCTTATTTCATTTTATTATAATATTTATGAATGACTGAAAGATTTTTTATTTACTATAAAGTACACATGAATGTATTGTAATATAAACCTAATTTAGGTGACATGCAAAACGCAGAGGACGTGTTAAATATATAGTCTGTCATGTTAACGTGTTTCTTCCTGTATGCCGAGGGGAATAACAGATAAGTTTCAAGTTACATGAGGCGTAATGTTTCGCTTTCGGATATCGATGGGGGAGATGATTAGTGATCCCTTCCAGCTGATTTGTGGGTAAGACGTAAGAAGCAAAGAATGGGACTGCAAAGATAAGGCGAAAGGTAATTTTAATTCTTTAAGTATATTGTATTCGTAAATATAGTGTGCTTTTACCAAATTTAAAATGTATTATTGCAGACATCTTTTTTAACATCCTACCAAGCAAAATCAAGGACAGAAATCCAAGTAGTTTTGTTTATGTAATGTAAAGTAGCCAACGGGCATGCAGTTCTCCTGATGTTAAGTGACCACTGCAACCCAGAACAACCGTAACCGACTCAATAAATATTCAAAATCGGTCACATGTGTTTTGCTACACCTGAGGTCTAAGATGGTCGCCTCTTATGTCCTGTGTGTGCCGACTGCCAAACCCTTCAAGCTGAAACAACTCATTACAGCTATTTCACAGTAGAAACAGCTGTGGTGGTGGGCACCTAGGCGAATCTGGATTAGTTCTACCACCGATTATTATTGAATGTTTAATAATTTTTCAATGATAATGAAATTTAATTCACTTGAATGATTAAAATAGCAACGAAAAATAATAATAAACTCTCATAAAACAATAAGAAACAATAGTATGTAACTCGTTTTATTTAAATTGTTCAAAAATGCTAATACTTTTATTTGATGCAACGAAAAAGGAACTAAATGATAAAAACTAACTGGAAGAGCGAAGTAACCCTTAACGCAGATTGCGGTCAGCACCCGCGGTTTGTTTACGTTCCAAAAAACAAACATTTCCTTGTACTCAGCCTGTTCCTATTTATTTCTTATCTCTCAAATTAGAATTTACTTTCTTTCTTTTTCACACAATATTATAAAGAATAACTTTCGGCCTGTTAATTTAAGATATGGTCCATATGCGGGCTATCAATCCTTACACCGAAACACAAGTAGTGCGATATAATGTTTGCCAGCACAAATAGGCGTGACAGTGGTACCGACTCAGTAGAATATATTTATGTTCTACCACCCTTAAGATGTTTCCAGACACGAAACAAATTAGAAAAATTCATCTCGCCGCGCGAATCGAACCCGTCAACACCGTCTGCGCCACGGAGATAGTCAAAAGACATGTACGAGTATAATTACATTTTTTGTGGAGAGGGTTATTGAATTGAATTGAAATATTTAAAATATTATGGGCACAATTTTTGTACCATTTTAATACATTTGTTAACCTTAAGGACAGTATTTGTTCACCTACAAACAAACCAAATGTGGCCACGAATTCATTCATTCTATTATCGTTATTTAACAAATAATCAGTCATAACCCATACTCGAACAGTTACGGCTCATAACTTAAAACATGTCACCTTTCGTCACGTGATTTACAACCGGAAAAAGCTCAAGTAATACTCCAACGTGATGGATGGTCCTTTTAGCATTTCGTAACACACGATGAGCTTTTTGAGTCGAAATATGCAGTAAATACTATCCCTAGCAGTCTTGAAGTAATTTAACTACTCGTATAAGTAACAAGAAAATCGAATACCATCCAGATTTTTTTCAATCCTATTACTTTTAAAGACGTTGCTGGTATGTCGCCCATTTTTTTTCGAACTTGGTTGACTGACTTCCGTTTATTATCTACACCAGTACTCAATAAATGCAGTCCATACATACATACATATGTAGTCAACAAATTCCTATGCTACATCAATGAATGATTGAAATACCATTATCATTCAGATCATCGGCGTGTAATAATAATGTTTAATATCACGATCGTTATCATACCACGTCGTAAGCTCTCGCCGCCGTCCCTACAAGGCGTAAGAAGAATCCCGGTAAGGAAGGTAGTCCCATTGTAAGAACCGACGCCGGTTGTTCACCTATGTGAAAAACCTGCGGAATTCTAAACTCGACTGGTTGCATTTGCCTTGCATGTACCAAGGCTTCGACTCCGGAGGCAGTTCGGTGAGGTAATTTCACGTAATGTTAAGATTTAAATCTTGGTTGAATAAGTACCTAGTATATACTAAGGTAAGGCAAGATTTATATAAAATATAACCTTATACTTACGCAAACTATATGTGAGATTGAATGTTTTACGATATGCTCACTAAAACGATAGAAGATATATGTAACTTCGACAATGAATCAAATGCCCAAAAGCATACGAGTATGTATCTGACATAAATAACATCTCCCACAAGATGGAACGCCCACAGAATGACGGTTCACTGCATACTAACAAACAAATCCCTAACAGCATAATTAGAGGCCATTCAAAACAAAAATCATTAGACCCCTTCAAATATACATGCGTGTGGCACTCGTTGGAGCTGGCGCACGACAAACAATAGCTTGTTAGTGCTTTGTCGCGATCGCGACATCGACTCGGGGCTGCGTGACGTGACATCCTCGTATTGTTGTGAGACCAACTTTGACCGACAGCTGAGGGTGACTGGCGTGTACTGGCGTGTTTCTACCTACTGCCGTGTCTTTAGAATCCAGCAGTTAAATAGGATGCTTTTGATGCATTAGTATTATAATGGTACTCCCGTATGGCGTTAGAGTAAATATGAGAAAATTAACTTCTATCTATAGGAGCCATAAAATGTGGCTAAGTTAACCAGAACACGGGCAGCAGCATCTCACTTACAATTACTATGTTGCGTACATCAAACGCACAATTGAGGTAATTATCGCAAAACCCCTTAGAAGAAGTCAATATCCAGCTGAGGATGCAACAATTAATAACTATAAAGTTAGTCTCAAATATATTATGGAATATTATGTTCAGAATTATTTTATAAAGTAATATATCATATTTATTTATTAATATAAAATATATGGGTAGGTGCTATTATTGAAATAATGTTCAGTTTGAACAAATTCACGGTTCATGAAATCTTAAGAAAATTATTACTTTGTATGTCGCCTATTTCCCTTCAAGCCCGAACTAACTCATCGCATTTGCTACTTTTCGAGCAAACCGCACTAGCTACCTCGGCGATCTTCATTTCGTATTTCAATACAAACTTTAGCAATCGGAACCGAATTGATTAATTACGAGACAATTGCACGAGAGCGAGCACTCGAGACTGCGTAACGTGACATCCTCGCTTTGTCTGCGCGATCAGGAAGCATTGACCGGTAGTCAAGGGTGAACGTCGTGAACGTTAGTCGTGACATCCACAATACCCGCATCGATTTTCAAATCGTGTGCCAGGTATTTTAACATATTCGAAAGTTGTTAAGGCACGCGCCAGCATTTACTATATACTGTTATACTTAACTGACTATCGTTAGAATATGAAGCGTGCTTTTATTGTCGTCCTTATCCTACCTTTATAACTCAAAGATGTAGCCCGCGACTTCGTCGGCGTATAATATTTTTTTAAGATAAAAATTAGTTAGACTCAAGTTAGACCAAGTAACAACATGTAGAAAATTTCAATGAATTCAATGCAGTAGCTTCGGAGTTGCGTGGTCGAACGACGTGACATAAGAGTTTTTTTTATATGTAGATAAAATAAAATAAATGTACTTAAAGCTGCCGAAGTTTTGAAGCGATAATAAGATAAATTAGTAATGTATTAAATTGAGAATTCATACAACTAAAGTAGTCTTAATCGTGCAACTAGTCTAACTTTAATAGAGTAGATGCCGCAGAACATTGATCATTGTATTAAAATAAGAATATATTTATATCACAAGATTTTATTTTTCGTATTAATATTACTAGATATTTTCTATTTTCTACTTATAATATCGCAACAGCTGCAAGCGAGTCGTGGATATTGGACCTCTTTGTTTACCAACATAGAACGTGAGTAAACCCGTAATGACGAGCGTCATCTCGGCAACTCGCCAATAGAGGGCGCTTCTGCCAAAAATAGACTGTCGCTGGGCAACATTCGAGCACTAAACAAGAGTTACGACCTCTGCGGTGGGCATTTCCGATCTTCCGTTTTGCGGCGGGTGCAGACTGCGCGGAGTTTGAAAACAATTTGTTTCTAAAAATTTTGCAACTTTTTTTTCTTATCAGCGCTAATAACTAGAATTCAAATATTATATAAAGAATATGATTAGTTATTATAATGTTTAGATTCAGACTAACGTTCTTTTAACAGTTTTTGTTCATATAAGTAAATAAAATAATATTATATAATAAGAAAACATGCGTAATCCTTACATTTAACAGATTTACTGTTCCGATTTGTAGGTTTTATCGACATTCAATGATTATATTATTTGTTCTTTGACAAGGTTTTGATATAGTTGGATTAGTATTTGATCAAATTAGTTAAGCATTTCTGGCTATGTTTTGAGATAATACATCTGAGAGCCTCGGAACGGCTGAAACATAGGTACGCGTAGTGTGAAAGAACCGTAAATCTGCTAGAGTAAGGATACTCTCCAATCTGTAGGCTAGCGTGCATCGGGTCCTGTAGCTTTTAATTTAATCGCGCTAAAAGAGGAATAAACTTGGAAAGCTCGGGTATTTATACCACGGCATAGGGCTGCCGATTACATATTGTGGGCAATTTAAAAACATTAGGTAGATCTAATTAGTACGAAAATAATCTATAACAGCTAGATTTTTCATCGTCATGTAATTTAATACTGTGAGGTACAATCGCAGTAAACATATTTTTTTTAATGATTAGAATTATTATTTCGACCATTTTAGAAATATAAGTACTTACATATTTTACCTTTCGTTTCTGTTAGTCAAAAATAATACACAACTACAATTAATTAATAAATAAAAATAAGTCGTCATAACGAATAAGTTAGGTAATAGCCTACATCGCTGTATTTCACTAAATCTCAAAATTATGTCAATGTGCCTAAATATGCCAAACGATAATATATCACAATATATATTTATTGTATTTAATACCACGATTAATTTTTCTTAGATAATTTAATCCTCAATAAAAAAACGTTTAGTGATATGCACTAAAACAATTTATAAAGAACTTTAAACACACCGTTCTCTAACATTAATAATTATAGTACAGTCGCGATTCCAGCAAACCTGCTGCATAATTATTTAATTTGAATGAATACGACTTATTTACTTTAGGAAAATACTGGGGCTTAATGTTTTTTCTTTTTCATTAATTTAACCAGTGGCTCAGGCCACAGCAACACATAAAGCTCCTAAATTCTAAATGGCAGTGTCAGCCCTCGCATGACTAATTGTGCGTTTGAGTCGGTGCGTGCGTCGGCTCAGCTCCCTCGTTACGTCTCGTTGAGAAACCGACTCGTTTCCGAGTTATAAATGAAATAATATTAATCTGGAACGCTTCAAAGTGACGACCACACTTACTTCACGCGTGCGGTCGCGCTTTTTAATTATTTTTTTAGTTGTTTTTGGACGAGTGTGAACTTTGATCTTGCTGAAAATATGTCATCCGGGTTATAATTATTACAACTATTTTTATATATCTTATTTTTGTCTTAAAATATTTTATCGTACAACAAATAAACTCGAAACAAACAATAGAATAAACGTCTACTTATTTTGTTAATTGCTTTGTTTTCGGGTTACCTGAATTAAATGAAGACATAAATACAATACATTAAAAAGTGATAAATTATTTGTTACATTGTTATAATGATTGAATAACTGTCTTATTTATGTTTAACGTTGTTTTTCCAACCACGTAATTGGTTTGACATCAAATATTCTGTTTCATAACTTTGCACTATTACGCCTTTATTACTCGATTCGATATTTAAAAAACGGATACAAAGCACTATTGAATTACCATCTAGAGCGGCTGATTATCATAAACTTTTAATAACTATTGTTATTTTGTATCACGATTTATATTTCGTGACTATAATGATGCTTTATTTCGACTTTCGTTCACGATTACCGGGCCCATTGCTTATTGTTTTGGATTACCTAAATATAAGAACTTTAGTAGGTATACAGTAACGATAAGATCAAATAGGCTTACGAACATATACAAATCAAAGAATACCGTATGTTCCTACATAACTCTTATTATTATTATTATTATATTGTATAATAAATCCTACATTCACTACTTTGTATACATTTTAGTTACAAACTACTTATAATTATATCGTTTACGAACACTACTCACTACTCCAAAAAATTATACTGCTAACAGCGACATCTGTGAACTTATCTCTAAATCGGTTATGTGACTGCAATGCTCGACGTTGTCGGGTTCCAGTAACGCTTTATAGATGGCGTGTAAGGCACACCCAAAGTATAACAATTTACATGAATTGGAAATGTCATGCGTTCATATATTTCAATTCATTAATTTCTCTAGAACATCAATGCAAAAATATATTTACTTACCTATTTGCAGCCAATGTCGTCATTTCGACGTTATTTCCGCAGGCTGTTAGGATTTCATCGCAACTGCTGCCACCTGTTATTCGCTGGACGGAACTTAGTGCGACGTCTTCGCTTGAACTTTTCCCGAGGTTCGATGCATTGCCGGGAGGTGGCGCTATTCTCTGTTTGCTAGCTTGTTTATGTCGGCTGAGCGCGAAAAACAATGCAAGAACCGCTTTGAGTTTCGCGTCACGAATGTCCACAGCTGTCACTTGTTCTAATCCTTGAACTTTTTGTGCGTAGAGGAAATCCAGACAGCACTGGACGTTTTCCAACTGAAACAGAAGAAAATAATAATTTGAATCACTATTTCAATAGGTATGTATACAATCTCATAAGGAGGTGTTACTCATTCATCGATAATTGTTTTTTTGACTTCACATTTTAGTATGTTGTTCAAGTACAAAAGAATAGTTATAAAATATATAGTCAAGTAAAATAGGTAGTTACCAAGCTCTAAGCCAAGAAATGCAACAATAAAAACTGATGAAAATGGTTAACCTATAGAATTTACTGTTTAACATTACAAAGGCCGTGTAGGTACTAAAATTGAGTGTAATTCGGCGCTAATAACGTCGATCGTATACCGAACGCACCGTGCCTGATAAAAAGTTTGTTCAAAGTACAGACGGCAACACAGATTCGGGTAACTAGTTATTATATTGTACTAGCTACCGGGCCACAATGCTGGGGTTGCCAGGTTTTATTTTTGGATGAAAGGTCGAAACCTTTTATCATTTTCAGTACTCAAATGAGTATGCAACATTTCATGATCATCGATTGACTAGTTAGGGAGTGAAAGCGCAACAAACAAATAAACTCACGGTCGCATTTATAAAACAACTAGCTGGGTTGTGCGGCTTTGCACGCGCTTTACGTAGACAAACAAACGAACAAAAACAAACATCTCCTCAACTTTATAATATTACTATTATACTATAGATGTATCCGACTTACTTTCCAAAAACCAAAATTTTACGTCCGTTGAGAAGTGTACTCTAATGCTAGATAGCCTATGTTATTCGTCATGAATCTGGCTAATATATACAAAAATAATCCGAATCCGGATAGTACGAGTTCAGAGGTTACCCAGATTGAATAAACAAACAAATGAACAAAAAAATCGACTTAGCTTTATTATATTAGTACAGATTAGTTAAGATTATTTGTATAGTATCAAAAAACTAAATAATGGAAAGTAACTTAAAAGAATTCATTTTAAATTTACCTACCGTATTGAACATATTTTTTAAATTAGACACTTTAAAATAACGTGGTCAGGATATTTACTGTATGTTCGTGGAAGAAATTGACGTTAAATATTCTAGAATTAAGTATAGTCAATGCATAAGTTACATACGTCACACAAACGTAAGTTAAATTGCGAATCAGTTAAATCTGCGTCGCCCTCCATACTTGGCATCTTTGTGATGCGCGCGCGCTTCCGACGCGACACGCATTGCGTGCTCAATAAGTTTATGGCAATCGATACATTAATGATAAATAAAAGCACGAAAACATTCAGAGATATCTAGACCTCGATCTATTCAGTTTGCTATGAATGCCACCATGCTTCAAATGTTGCATAACTCGGTTAACAAATATTACCTAATTTTTATGGTCGTAAGTGGAATAATTTGACATGTTTAGTACTATAACATTAAGAGAGGTTTTATAAAGGTATGACTAGTCTTATACATGTTAAATCATTATTTTATTATGTTCTTACATATACATTCTTCAAACCTAAATGCACTTTGAGGTACATTGATTTTCTCGATCTGACTATCCATATGAATATCTAAATCTGATTACGAAGGGGTTTTAAATACTCACTGTTCTTGTTTTATGTTTTGAAATAGCACAGTTTATCGGCTGGTAAGTAACTACTGCAGCCCATGACATATGTAACCACAGATGCGGTGCTACTCTTGAGGACATATATCGAACCCATCGTCTTCTGCGTATGCTGACTAACACACCCTTACACCGAAACACCAATATTGCGAACATTACTGTTTCACGCAACAAATCGGTGTGACGATGGTACCGACCCAGTCGAACATATTCATCTTCGACCACCTACTCTAACGTCATCATGATTTTTCAATATCTGGTGTATCACGGCAGTTAATTGACAACAAATCCAATGAACAAGCAGCGCAAACGAAACATGGGTTAATTATGTTAATGCCGGAGTCACATTAGTGGGTATACAGAACGCACTGGTTGCGCCACGAACCGGCGCCGGCCCTTAAAAGGCTTGTCTCCTGATCTCATAGGTCACTGGCGGCCCAATGCATCCCGACCGGCTCGGAACCCCGATAGCCACGGCAACAGGAAAACTGCTCAAGTTATATTTCATCTGCTCCTCAAATTAATCTGTTTTGTTCGGTCCAATTGGACGCATCAAGAATCGACATAATTATAGTCTATGTTCTTTCAAACAGAATAATTTATGTCTGTATATATCAGTTTATAAGATTTTTCCAATTAGGAAAGTGCTGCCCTACTGACTTTTACAGCGTCACCGATCTTTGTTGCGAGCAAAATGCTTAGTTACACAGTCTTGGACATTGACGAAGCTCAATTTTACGGAATGAAATAATGTAAGTATTAAAACAAAACGATTACGAATAAATTTAATGAAGAATTCATATAATATGTTCTATGAATTATTAAATATGAACTATTATCACAAAGTAAGCAATAAGACCGGCCTCATAGACACAATTTTAAGATGCAAATTTACAATAATGAATATAATAATAAAATAACAGACTTTGAAATTCACAATAAATTGAATATAAAAACAAATTGTTATATAAAAACAAATCTGTATATTTAAAATAATCAATTTATCAAAAAAAAATCTAGTGTAACGTTTTGATACGCACCCAATGTCTATATGAGATACATGTTTAAGCCAATATACGATTGCTCAACTAACTATAGAAGCGCATATAGGAAACGAGAACATCTGTTCATGTTTTGTATAAACGCACGCCTTCAGACCATTCTTGGTACGATCTCGTTCCGATTTATAATATAATGTAAACAGACGAACCGCCAGTGAAAAGAATTCAGGAAGACCACTGAGTAATACCGTCTATAAACCAATGTGTATATTAAGGTTAAAAATATTGCAAAATTCAGAACAATTAAATAAATATGAAATAAAATGACACACTAATAAGTTAATAACACGTGTTGCATCAATCTGACACATATAAATTTAAGGAAATTATTAGGGTAGCTACAGCTTAATTTGTTCATAAAAATCACTAAAATTGGTACTGATATCACTGTCACACCTATTTCTGCAGTGAGACAGCAGTGCTTACATTGTTTGTTTTTATGTACACAGACAGGGTCGATCTTTGTCCTCAGGAGTAGCAACACATCTGCCTTGGTTACGTGCTTGGCTCTGGTGTTACGCGCCGGAGTAGCCACTAACCATCAAGTGCATTTTTTGAGTACTACTTGAAAGATAAAGAACGTCATTATATCCGTACCTACATAATTCACTCTCGTAGAATATATTGTGTATTAGCACTTTGTTTCTCTCACGTTATAGTTGAGCTATGTCCCATTTCTATGTTTTAAGCCAAATAAGAATCTTCATAGCCATTAAAAGTAACGGAGTTTCGAGGGAACTTCCA
>DWIE01001046.1:0-11962 GCA_018248235.1 Choaspes benjaminii | reverse complement strand
AGGTTATTCCAGACACGAAACAAATTAGAAAAATTCGTCTCGCCGCGGGAATCGAACCTCGACCTCACGTTTCGCAAGCGGCTCATCACCGTCAGCGCCACGGAGGTCGTCAAGGTTCTACCGCCCGTGAGAAAAGTGGTTAGTTAAGGCAATACTATTTATTATATATAATATTTTATGGACGCAATATACAATATATACAATAATATTTATACAATAATAGGCACATTATCAATGATCATTTATTTGGCACTAATAAAACCTGTATGCTTATTTAAAGAACAAAATTAAAAATAATACTGTTGCTGATTGACTCAATAAAACATTTTCGTGACGTCCCTGATCCTGAATTCCCATTTAGGAACTTCCTGGGACAGTGTTCTGCTTTTTACTTATTCGCGAACGAAATAAGAGAAACAAATTTGTTCGTGGTTAAATTTCTCACGCTTTTGCTTTGGGCAAAGGCTACACATTACAGAGTTACTCTACGAGTGTAGGGATATCTTCTATCACAAGCGTGGTTTATGGCGGTCTATAGCCTTGCAATAATTAGTTCCTGACACATTGCGTAAATATCTTATTTATAACTAGCGGTATCCCGCGGTTTCACTCACGCCAGCCATAAAATATTGCCTTTAGCGCTTGAGGATAATGTGGCTTTCATAATAGAAATGGCTTTTGGAATCGGAGCCAGTATCGAAGATTACCCTACATAGCATTTTAATATAATACATACAATAAATTTTTCCCACATATGATATTAGTATGTTACCTATTCCGTACGCCCAGACTTCCGCTTGGGTTTTTCTATTTTTTTTCTTTTAGTAAAGTGACGAAGAAGGACGAAGTATGTATCTCCTATTCAGTATGTTGAAAGCTTGGTACTACAGACAGAAAGACGGTGCATTTAAAATGTAACCGAAGTAATAAATATCTCGGAATCAAATATGAATAGACTATCAACATATGTCAAATGCCAACTTATACCGACCAGTTTGCAAAGAGGATTCTGTAATTACTTTCTCCTTTTCTCATTCAAGTAATTTCTCGTACTATCTCACTAATATTGCCGTGACTTTACCTGAGATGTTGAATTGTATAATTGCTATATTAGATTTATAGTTTGCATTTATCGCACTTGTGGTTTGTTAACGTACTAGCCAATGCCCGCGGCTTTATTCGCGTCTAAAAACCTACGCTCCTTACTATGAATCATAAGTAGTTTTGTAAAACTTCAAAAACGATCTATTAAACGAAATTATCGTAATTTTTCTTTTGTAATCTACCACATACCTATGTTATGCACAAAGCTGATACATTTGAAATCCTTGGAGTCTTTGGCGATTTTGAGCATATCAGGAACCCCAATAATTTTATTTATTTATTGTATATAATACTAGTAGGTTGTCATTTCAATCAAACTATATTAAACAATTGTCTCTTTATGGTATTCACGTTTATTAAACTTATTATAAATAAATACTGATTTCAGCGAACTTAATATATCAGCAATCTTCTAATTAGGGACGGGTCCCACCGCTTAGATTCCCGTGAGACACTAAAGGCCTCAAGTTATGCGGCTGAAGAACCATCCCGATCTCAAAAGAAGGATAACATAATTCGAATAACGCTACAAATTTGGGCGTCAATGAAATAGCTCATTGATGACTCACGAAAGATTTAATGAAATAGTTGCAATACTTGATAAAGTATCAAAAACAACTGTATGGCATAAGTATATCGATTGTTGAATCATCCAACTTGTAAACAAACATACGTAATTCCCTAACACCTGACAAACATCAAAGTCAAATTTATCACTTACTGGAGTATCGCAATGTCTGAAAAGGATGCAAGATGAGCGAATAATTCTAGCCTTGAGAAGAGAACGCGAATCTTTTATTGCAGCTGCTGTCGTCACTTGCAGGGCTTGGATTATATAGCTATATTATGTTTTAAGTCGATCAAAGGCCACAAAAAAATTGTCTATTTTAAATAAATGAATTTGACTTTGAATCTGTCGATACCCAGGTTCGCCAAATACCAAACTGGTCTTATTATGTTTATGTTTGTCGGATGACTTTGCCAGCGTCCATATGATCAAAGGCAGCGTCAGGCGTATGTATATAGGACGGGTGAGGCTTACCACTTAAATATTTTTTTAATAGCAGAGGAAAAACGAGTGTATTTTAAGTGCCTACGACAACAACGATCTTTACCTTACGTTGTATCAGACATACAGCCGCGTCAATTTCATTCATATTAACAGTCTGGTTTAGAGTCCTTGTCTGCGATACTTTCGCACCCAAATACCAACACTTGAGCAGCAAACGCCACGGGCAATCATTAGTATCATATGCACCCTTCTCCAATTAGAACCATCGTCGAGCAACATGAACATGAAGAGTGCTCTATCACACCCTATTCTCTATTACACTGCTATAACGTATCTCTATATTCTTTGACACCAGTCAATTTTTAAACATTGTATGTATTGTTATAGTGAAACGGGGGCAAACAGGTAGACGACTTACTAGTTGGTAAGTGATTACCGTCGCCTATGAACATTTGCAACACCAGCGGAGTTACCAACGCGTTGCCGGCTTTGAAGGACTCTTTTTACACCTTGTTTAAAAGACCCCATCTCATACGCAGGGAAACTCTCGGCAGAGTTCATTCCACAGTTTGCACGTGGAATCGTTTCGCGGGAGAAAAGCTCTGAGGACATACATCGAATGCCTCGTGTTCCGCGTATGCTTACCGCTGATAAGAGATGTATTCCCGAACATTTTCTTGGACAGTGTCAGGTACATTTGGTTCGCTGTATCCAAGTTGCCTACGCCGCTTCCAATTACAGCAGCAATAATAGCTCCAGTACTGACACCTATGATGTAGTCGAACATCTCTTGCACCGGTCTGCCCGTCAGCTTCTCCAGTTGCCTGAGGATCTCTATGGCTATGATGCCACGGATGCCACCGCCATCTATGGACAGGATGTTGGGACCTGGGCCTTTTGTTGGACCTGTATAGCCCATTAGAGCCAGCGCCTCATTAACGATGCCGCCAACGTCATTGGTGGTTTCATCGGATTTTTTAAAGTTATTCTGCACCCTTAGCAGAGCTCTAACTGCTCCCTCCTTGATAGCATAGTCCCTAGCCTCGGGATACTGCTTCAGGTGATCTATGAAGTGTTCAGTCCTTTTGTAAAGGCATTCGGGTGTCTCCGCCGTCACAATAGCCGATATCACGTACGCTGTCCGCGAGTGGATTGAGGTCTTTGTGACAATAGGCTTATTCGATTTCCAGCTTGGTTCTGAGATTTTACCAAAGTGCAGGTCCTTTTTTAGCTTGAGACCCTGCCACAGACTGTCAAACGTGATCTCTTTCGCCTCTGAACCAACAGTTAAGCCTCCTTGGGCGATCTTATCGTCAATTCTATCGTTCCGCTCGGCTTTCTCTTTTGTGGAAATCTTTGAGTTCGCTTCTTCAACTGTTGTAGCATTCAGTTTTGAGTCTAATGCTTTCTGTTCAGGTACTTTGATTGCATCCACGCCTTGAGTCAGTTTCGCAGATACTGCAGTTTCGAACTTCTTGATAAGATTCTCCCATTGTTCTGGCGTTGCAGGCTTGATCCTCTGCACCAGTTTCTCAACTTCGGCGTTCAAATTGGTCATGGACAAATAGTGGCGAATAACTCGCCACTGTCCTCCGAAAGACGACATTCTGCACAAGTTTACTTCCACACAATTCCGCAATAATGTTGACTAGTTCTTAATCACTTAAAAACCACTAGTAACTCAACAACTTCGTTTATTAACTAAATGTAATTAATCGTTTGTTAGGTCACGTACGCAACTTATATTTGAAAGTGGTTATTACACTGACTAGTAATAGAACGGTGCCGACTTCACCCAGAAGGCAACAGCATTGTGTTGAAGTCGAATTTTATACACTGATATTTCTAGTAAAGCCTTGGCAAATATATTAGAATATTCGCATAACAAAAATAGATCAATGACAGATCATACGGTTGACGTAAAATCGCACGATCAATGGTGCCAACCGCAGCAAATCATAACAAACAATCCGTTCACTATATTTTTTGTACTGATAACGCAAAACAAGTAAAGAAAGAGCTTATCGACTTGTTCACTTGGAAGTTGAGTTCATACTGAGCTAGTGATAAAATTATAACCGGTTAAATACTATTACAATAACATGTTTTGTTTGTCACTTGAATAATGCGGAATGTAAACGTAGGAGACCACGACACACCTCTCTGTCTGATCAATGGTGTGTCTAGAATTTGTAAACAAACATCGTACGATATTATTTTCTTGTAACCGTTCCAAATGTCTCAAATCACGTTTCAACGAACCCAGTGAAAAACAGTATGAGGTGTTTCTATTGGAATTTTATATCTGTACCTTACGTAGTTATCGCACGGCACTTACCCATTCATTTATTCATACATAGATAGATGGATAATGTATGCGAGGGTAGGTAATAAATGCCATAAAACTATCTTGCCTCATCAACTGTTTCTAACCCGCTTATATTCTACAGAACATTACCTACCTCTTTGCACCAGGAATCTACCAGAACTTAGAAGTAATGCCATGAAAATAGAAACTGGCGATCTGGAACCATAACCTTTCGTAATGTTTTTTCAATTCCTAGAAAACCTTGTTTTGTGAAGAACCCCTTGTAAAATTACTGCTCATGTAAGTAGAATGTTCTCTTATATAGGGTTATCCATTCAAAGGGTTTAACAATATAATTCATAAATGGAAATAAAGTGTTCGGTGACTACGTGTTATAGGTACGTAAATTCCAGAAATTGTCTTAAGATAATATTTACTTTTATTTTATCAAGTAAGTTGCTAATTTAGCAGCGAACAAGGTCAATCACAGAGATGTGTTATCTAATAATGTGAATACAGTTTGAATTCCTCGTATGCTGAGCAAAGCAACATATCATAACCACATGTGACAGTGGTATCAACTTAGTCGAACACGAAAGCTCTATTATTTACCAAAAACTCAATTAACTAATTTGAAAAATGTTCTTAGAATCTTGTTTCATAAATTGAAGCAAACTAAAAAATGAAAGCAACTCGTGCAAATTTAAAAAGTAGGTTACGTTATTCGTTTATTTATAGACAGATTAGCACCGGCAGTAGGCATACGTGCCTCAACTGAGGGTCATTCGAGATTATGTACTACGTGATCTCGTGTGTTTTGCGTATTTATCTAGATTAGTAGGATATTCAAAAGAACAAAATCAAGTCATCGTGTTATCTGACCTCCCACTAGCATATAAACTGATAAGTATTTTTTGCAATATTAAGTTATTATTATATTTTAAATTTTACAAGAATGACTAAGAAAATATTTAATTTTATACAATAACAATAATAAATCAGGACTCCAGTGTAAAAACTGTTTACTTATTCACAACTACGTAATTACTTACCTTAAAAATGTTAATTATATGATTTTTCGTTATTTATATTTTTATTGTGTGCCCTAAAATCTAGAGTTTTACTATTGTTATTATATAGATAGATTGATTATTTATTATTTATACACACACACAAAAAAATATATTAAACAAAAAAACATAAAAGCACTAATAGATTAAATAAGAGGAAAACAGAAGAAAACAAAAAAACACAATCAACTTATTAACAATGAGCCCCTATGATATATTTGTCCATTTGTCATTTATACAGTTTTTGTGCTCACAGGCTGAAAAAAGAATGTCTCTTGCAATTTATTAAATCAATTAGTCTTAGTCACCGGATTAATTCTTAATTTTCCTATTTTATTTCCTAATGTCCTTTAAGTTCTATCACTTCATAAAATTCCTTCTTGAGTTTATTTTAATGCATCTTAATTTGCGTAATACGTAAAATGTTGAGGATTTGATGTGTGCATAAATAATTAGTTACTGATTTGAGTCAATTTGATTGGTTTGCTCATCGATTCACGACAAACAAAACACTTCACGTGTTTTTGTTTGCCTACTTTCACCTAAAAATAATATTTGCGACACAATATTATGACAGAATGTGCGCATATTATTTAATGCTTATCTGTGTACCTGTTACTCATGAGATTTCGTTCTTCAATAATATTATTCCCTTCACTTTTGGCACCATGTGTATCAAAACAAATGTTGTGCAGGTGTTACAGAAAGTACAGCGTAAGCAGTGTAAATGCGCATTTTATTGCCAAGGTCTTCAGATAAAAGCTGAAAACGATATGCCACAATATTCATATATGACTACTGGGCTTAAACTGTTAAATTACATATTTGGCGGACTGGAAGAAAATGGGAAGTTGATTACTGTTAATATTCTAATCAGTGTCAAGACTGTAGAGTCATAGTTATTTTTAAATATTCAGCATTATTGATTAGGTGTTGTAGTGCTCGCCTATAACCACAGCCAGCCTTTGTCACTCAATTCAAAACTTACGTAAAAGGTGCTAATTTATATTAACGGCGGTATAAGTATTCGCTTCATCAATTTCAATTTCTATTTTTACTATAGATTTAGTATACTATGATTTTTATTAACTTCCCATAAAGTGCGCCATTAATTTTATTAAAATTACCTTAGCAACAATGATCACAACAATATTAGTAATAATAAGCCTAATAAGGCTCAATTAGGTTTCTTAAGTTACGTATCACAGAGTTCAGGTTATTGTATAATTATTTCAATACTATTATGTGGATAAGAAGCACATTGTTGACATAATATTTGCGAATCTACTGCGCATACGTGCGTTTCAAGGTCTCACGTGTTATCACACGTTTTTATGACAAATCATTTTATCAATGGATTCTTACTTTATACCTTTGCTATAATTCATTTTAAGAAGATATATATAAAAAAAATATGCGTTGAAAAACATCAAGCAAAAGAAAATGTTCTAAGCAGTGGTTAAGATGTACGCGCCATTTCTCCACGCAGTTGGCAGCATTGCGTTATTGATTATTACAAATGAATTAAAAATTTGAGTTTTTTGCTATAGTCAGTCACGAAATATTTATGGTTTTTGGCATAAATAATTATGCGTTTAAATGGAGCACCTGTTTAATTTTCATGTTATGAAGTAACACACCAGCTAGCAGTCTACCTGCTGGTAAGTAAGTAGCTACTGCAGCCCATGACATCTGTATCCACAGGTGGGGTGCTACCCTTGAGGACATAGATCGAACGCCTCGTGATCTGCGTATGCTGGCTATCACACCCTTACACTGAAACACGTAGTGCGAACACTACTGTTCCACGTCACAAATGGGTGTGACGGTGGTACCGACCCAGTCGAACATATTCCATGTTCTACCACCCGTTAGATTATTCCAGACGCGAAACAAATGAGCAAAATTAGTCTCGACGCGGGAATCGAACCCGCGACCTCATGTTTCGCAAACCGGCTCATCACCGTCTGCGCCACGGATGTCGTATTTAATAAAGCTTTTATTTTGTAAAAGAAACATTATTATTATTATTAGTCAAGCTCCTAATAGTATATTTTTCGTTGGCTATTTTTATTGAAATGATGCATTGTGTTGGTGTACCTAATGGGCCGACGAACCTGACTAAGTGTTACCATCCTTGAAAATAAAAGATTATTATCAAAAACATTTGCGTATATTTCCACCAAAACGAAACATAACAAACATTGCTGACGCGTAGCAAAAGTCAGGTATACTAATACAATTGTAGATACACATTTCTAACGCGGCGACTACCGACAACCTATACAGGAATATTACAATACATTAACTATCATTTTATACGAGTATGTATATTAACTATCACCTACGTATATAAGATTAGAAATGTATAAAATTAAAATGCAATAGCCACACATAGCTTCAAATATTTATGAATCACGCCACCGAAAATTCGTAGGATCGAGGTAAGTAACAAACTTGTGCTCAATTAATGTCATCTACATTAAATACAATAATACCATTGACATAAACATTTTTTTCATTATTAAAAGCGACAAACAATAGAAAAGTAGACATTTTATTTAGGTTCCAAATGATAAATTTTCTTCTAGTTACATACAGTTTTCTACCATTATTAGTTTAGAAATCTTATCGAAAAAACATTAACTATAAATCATAGAATACATTACATAAATCCGTTATCATATCGTCACTATCCCTATATTCTACAAGTATTTCATACTGTATATACACTGCTTATTATTTTTTATTAATCTTTATATCAATGGTAAAGCAGCCATGAAGCCGTATAATATATAAATAATAATAATTGTAGTTATAAGTAGCAGTTCACATGTGGCCCTGCTTATGTGAAGAGTGTTGCCAGTTTAACATCTTATTTTTTATTCTTTATTTTTTACTCAAGAGCATTAAATATGAAAATGAAGTATACTACTAAAATAGAGACAATGGTTTCAACATATGACCATATTATATAGGAAGAGGTTTTACTTTCTAATCGCCTTTATTTTTTTTAAGATACTGCAGATTCTAATATGAATATGTAAATTATTCGATCTTTAAATTAAAGACTCGCTATGAGAATTTTGAGCCCTTAGATATTAGCGAGAACTTGTGTCGAAACTACTCTATAATATTACAAGTCAGTACTCACACTTACATATTTAATATTCTAATAAAAATGGCTAATATCATAAATTATAACGTAATAAAATACTAAATAAAACAGAAATAAAATTATAATTAGTCTCTAAACAGTGGCATATAAAATTAACTTCAAATTTGTTCTACAAAATAATTTGTTTATGACTATAAATAAAATAACCATAGTTATGGCAGACAACCTAACATATGATAGTCCTAGTTCAATATTACACACATGCTAACATAATATTGCTCAATTCAATATCACACTACAGTAACACATATAGATAGATAGATAACTTTTTATTGTACACCAATTTACACAAATGAAAAAACAAACAGATAATACAGCGATATTTAAAAGGCGGCCTTATCGCTAAGGAAGCGATCTTCTCTAGACCACCTTAGGTAAATAAATAATAAATATATATATTTTTAAATGACATGTTGACTCTAAAGAGGAAGTAATTAGAGTCCTGGTATTCCTCTACTACTTATAAAATGTTGTGCTTACACTTTTTCACATATGGTTAAATTTTATTTTAAAGCCCATAGATAAAGCCCATATATGAAAAAAAAACTCCCTTAACCATAAATCTAAAAAGTAAACTCTAAAGCACTTTAATATTATCATTGTTTTACCTTTTTAGCTTCCCTTATTTTTATTTTCTCTTACTTCATTAATTTTATGCTACGCATTTAAATAACCTTATATACTAAGAATTTAAGATGAAATCTATTGTCGTTCTGTTATTACATACAATCTGAATAAGTATATAACATTATTATAATCTACTTGACAGTAAGTGGAAAATGCATTCCATAACATCTCTATAGGCAAATAACATAACTCACGCCTATATTTATTCCAAGGTGCATATGACTTCAAGACGTCACACACATTTCATTAGTCATATTAAGTCCATTGTTACATTAATAGTTGGAGAGCCATTTACGGAGCACGTTTTCAAAATCCAGGTTTTTGTTGACATTTTACTGGTCAGAAACTACCCAATAGCACTGACCGACCCGGGAATCGACACCAAGACGCCGAGTTTGGCGGTCGCGCTTAGCTACCACTGAACCAATGAAGTAGTCTATAGACAGAATTGCAGATACTGATATTCAAAGATAATAAAGCTCCACAAAATATTAGCATTATTAACCTGTGGTATAGTCACAGATATTATAGCCTGTAGAAATCAGTAGATTATTTCTAGTGTAGAATGGTACTTGTTAAAAAATTGATTAACCATAATAAAAAGTAGCAGATGGCAAGATTAAACCAAAAATTCCAAATTTAGTTCTAAAACATTGATAAACATTATATAAATATACAACACAAACACAAACTATTATTCCTTTACAAATACACATAATATACAACTAATGTACTTTAAATAAACATGTTATAAATCCCAAATTAGAACTTACGATAGAATTAATATAATTTCACAGTAAAATTAAGCCATTTCGTATTAAAGCTTGTATGCTACTTCATAACATTAAAAAAAGTTTTTGTCTATGACATGCTCATGGCAACTGTCACACTAAACCATAAAGCATTATATCCATTTCACTCAAACAGGTAGCAGTTGAAACATGTTTATTATAAAATATCATGGTATTGTACACACCAAATATACACCTAACCATAACCTAAAGCTTAAATTCGATTTTTTTACATATTCAGCCATTCATGGATTACACCAATACAGTCCATTACAATTTCATATACAGCTTCCAACAAACAATCTAGTTCATATCATATGTCGTCAATATGACAATATAATTAACAGTTCCCAAACACAACAGACTTTTTATTTCATACAGTTTATCTTTAAGAAATATATAGATACAGACGACAGTGACACTTCTTGAATATGAAAAGACTGTAGACCATGATAACTGTAACCATGCTCAAAATATCAGTCACAAACGCATCCATTTTCTTTTTCGAGATTGAGCACAGGTGCAAAATAATTTTGACATTTCAATGTTAATGTGTCCAACAGTTCTAACCACACTAAAGTAATATTCATTCATGTTTGAAATTAAAAAATCCGTTGCATCCCAAGATATTCAATGATAGTTCATGAACGCAAACTCTTGCTCCCACATCCTTACTAAAGTAATATTTGTATCGAAGTTCAATGACAATGAAATCTTTTCATTCTAGTTCAAAATTAAAAAATCCAGTGCATATTCAATGACATTTTGTAACATAAATTTTTGCTCCCAGATCCTTGATAAAGTAATATTTGTATCAAACTCCTCAGCCAATGAACTCTTTTTATTTATGATAGACATTATAAAGTCCATTGCATTGAAGATATTCGATGATAGTTCATGAACATAAACTCTTGCTCCCAAATCCTTAATAAACCAATATTTGTATCAAACTTCTATGACAATGAAATCCTTTAATGTATGAAATTTAAAAAATCCAGTGAATATTCAATGATATTTCATAAACTCTTGCTCCCAACCGTATACATACCCATTTACTTTAATTCACACCAAATGCAGTCTCATTTATTCGTACCACCACACAGTCCTATCTCCAAGTTAAAAAAGCTGTTTAAAACATACAAATTCCACTACGTATAATAATTCCTCTTATTCACTCACACGTGAAACCGTAAATAATATTTTCCCTCACTTTGAAATATATAACGGACTAACTAATAACGCTTAGACAAGCAATAGACAGTCCGGCTTCAGTGCAAAACAGACAGCTCACCTGATGGCAAGTAATTACCATGGCTACAGATATTTGCATCAGGGGAGTTACCCAAGCTGGCAGCCTTGATGGACTCTTTAGACGTATGAAGGACCTTCTGTCACAGTGGGTAGGAAAGACGTCAGAAGCATACTGAATTAAGAAAACACTCTATACCCCTCTTTTGTACCCCATGTGAAACCCAGTTTGTTGCACACTGGATTAAGGTTTCTGTACATTTGACCACAACAAGGAGTAACCTCAGTTCGGAGCACACCAGCGAGGAAATATTTACATATACACCAATCTAACTAGTCAAAGTGCTACAGTACTCTGGTAGCGTGGCCAGCCCGTGGCGGCCGGCAACCCGGACGTTGTAACCGCTGACTGCGGTGTTCACATACGCGTTGTGGAGTTCGGCCACTTGCGTGGAGCAGGCAGCTGCCGGGTCCCCGGAGCCGGTTAGCGAGCCGAGCCAGAATTCATTCCCGGGATGCGCATTCCCGTCCCACGGGTACGTCATGACAAGAAGCTTGCCTTCATGCTCGCCCGTCAACTTAGCTGACGGCTCTCGTATCTCCAACTGCACGTTTATACCACCT
>DWIE01001045.1:0-11967 GCA_018248235.1 Choaspes benjaminii | reverse complement strand
TAGTTGTTACATTAATATATGGAGAATACATACGGATAACAAACAATTATGCAGTACCAACGCATGCGTTATATCAAATGGGAACCTAGTGGTTTGACAACTGTGTTTCCTGTACCGATAATGATGTTGCGTATGCGACCACAAATGGTTCAAACACACGTTACAATATATAGAATAGAATTTTTTATATAATTGGCATGTTTGATTAATAATTTTACTGGTCACTAGTTATTACTTACATGAATATGTTCGACTGGGTCGGTACCACCGTCACAGATATTTGTGCTGTGAAACAGTAGTGTTCGCACTACTTGTGTTTCGGTGTAAGGGTGTGATGGCCAGCACAAACAGAACACGACGCGTTAGATCCATGTGTTTAGACGTAGCGCCGCATCTGTGGTTACAGATGTGCAGGGCTGCAGAAGCTATTAACAGCAGCTGACTGCAAGCCCGTGTGCTACTTCATAACATTAAAAAATTAATTGTTGACGCTACACCTGCCAAGACGTCAGTATTCAAAACCGTATTATAGATACGGCGCTACTACTGGGGGAAAACTCTAACGTGTCATGTCCTGCATATGCTGGTTTTATTTATGAAAATTAGAGCAGTAAGAAAGAATGTAGTCCAACTGATGGTAAGTGACCAATGCAGCCCTTTTTTATTTTCGTGGGGAAGTCCATCATGGACACCTGACGCCCTGGGGAGAGAGTCAGGTGATGTCGGACTCCTACCGACTAAAACTCCACTACGCATTTATGCTGAGGACACGGGACCGCTTGCATACTTCCGCGACGACCAATGCATCCCGCGACAGCCGTAACCAACTCAATACAAATCGCAATCGCAATCGCATCGATCCGTTCGAAGTCTGTTACAAATGCGGTGCTACCCCTCATGGCTCAGTCGGTCGCCTCATGTATCCTGTGTGTGCTGCCACACCCTTGACTGAAACACAACTTATAAGAGCTATTTCACAGCAGAAACAGGTGTGGTGGTGATACTCACCCGGGCGGGCCCGATTGATTCTGACACATATAAAAATGGTGACCATCACACCCTTACAGAACACTCGAGCGATGCAAACGCTGTTGTTTCACGTCACGAACGGCAATGGCGGTGGTGCTCCCAGACGAACATTAATGTACTACCACCATTAAAAATAAATAGCAAAGAATTCTTTTTTAAAAAATATATCAATTTCATAGACGAACAAATCGAATATGGCACCGTTATCATTAAAACGCGTGCGCCCGCGCACCCGAAATAAACACCAAATCAAGGTTATTGCGTATATCCCGCGCGAGACAAGGACGGACCAATATTTGGATACGTGTTAATGAAGCTGGCTTTGTGGATTTTACAACACTGTATAAACATACCGGCATTGTACAGTGCTTATTAATTTGTCTTTCTTTGTGAGAACTTTTTAATCGTGTTGATGGTGAATTTGTCAAATGTAAGTTTGCAGATTCGATTCATTGTGGTAATAGTCTCCCCCATTCATGTCCGACTTTTATGGTGCTTGGTAGCATACATGTTAGAGGTCGCCCAGTGGTCGAAATTCGATAATTTTGTGCAAAAACAAAAGAGTATACATATTAGTTAAATATGTGTGTGTACAGTGTACACACGCAGTAGTGCGTGTGACATCACACATTTTTACACAGTTAAATATATTTGTAATGCGTATTGTACAAAAATATTAGTTCCTTGTCCATATAAACTTTAACTGGACCAAATTTCACACCCCTATGTATCCATAATCTTCTTGAAAACTGTTACAAAGTTTTCGCTTCACGTATTAATATATAGATAAAAAAAGACTGACTGTATTTGCAAACGGGTACCTTTTACACAGTGAGCACTAAAGGAGGATTTTTGGAAATTCTACTCCTAACTAGTGAAGAAGGTTATGAAAGTTTTGTATGAAGCAACGTTGGGCGATGCCCTCGAAAAGTATCAAAAGAAAATAGTTAAGCATGCGTTTTTAATATATCCTTTGTCAAGTACACTGTTTAATAAATTCTACAAAAAAAAAAAAAAACAATAATAAGGAAAACATTTTTGCCTCTGGGTTCCACTTGCTACTTTAAATGTTTCTTGGTATCGTGCCAGCTGCGTGTTGGAGCCAGAAATATAACAGCGTAATCAGGAATTGCACGATCGTGAGCAAGCGACTAAATTCAATGCGGTTATTAGTCATGGTATTTCCCTTATGGTGTTTATTGTTTATGTTATATCGCCTCAATTTTGAACTCATATATCCTTAATATAACGTTTCTATGTAGTCCGGTTCATGGATATCCTTGTTGACTTGAGCAATCGCTGTCTGAACATATATATGTTTATAGTTACCGTTCAGTCGCAGTGTTTAATCCCCAGCGACGAATACAAAACTCAGCGTTTTAATATTCTTAGAGTTGATATGCCCATCACACATGTGGCATATGTGTTCGGTGGTAATGCTGAGGACACATATAGGACGCCTAGTGTTCTGCGTATGCTCGCTATCACACCTTTACACCGAAACACAAGTAGTGCGAACACTGCTGTTTTACGGCACAAATCAATAAATTCATATTATACCCAATACAATACCTACTACTCAACGATTAATATTCATGCCATTTCCACACGCTTTAGATTCGAGTACGTTATACATTTATAATGTACAATTATACTTTATTTTATAGCGGATGTCGAGAATATTTAATGTACTGTTAAAATCTGAATCTCAATAATGTACTGTAATTGATTTATCACATTAACGTGTTACAATCCATAAAAAGCGTTCCGATTTATTATGCTTAAGTTTTCAATATTTGATACTTGTTAAATTTAAAAATTCCTTGCAGGTACGATATAGTTAAGGCTGAAACATATGACTACTTTAAATAGGAATACATACAATAATATAATATAGGTAACTAGGTACTCGACCACGCGTGGCTGTCACTACAGCCTATAACAACAAGCTAGTTACATGTGTGTTGTTACTTCTGAGGGCTAACATCATCACCAGATGTGTATTAAATGTGCCCGCTGCCACACCCTTCAAGCTGAAACAGAACTCATAAGAGTTAGTTTATTAGCAATTATACGAGCTATTTAGAGTCTGGTACGGCTGTCACCGGCTGCATTGGTCACTCCACATCTGGTGAACTGGATTCCCGTTTGTTACTCTACCTTCGCATAAAAAATAATGTTTATGTGTGTTTAATATGGCTATATCTATCAGGATTAAGTTTCATTATAAATACGCTATAGTAATTGTAATACGTTGGGCATTATATAAAAATATAAAATGAATAGAAAGAATAATCCCTGCCTAACGGAATATAGTTTATTTAAAATTTATTACAAACCAAAGAAACTATTACGATCAAAATGAACTACAGGATTGACTAGTTTATTATTAACGTCAGTCGTAATATACTACTATACTATGCGTATACTAACATTGTACCTATTGGAAACTCAGCTAGTTGCTAGTTGTGTTATACTATTTATTATATATGTATATGTATGTGTAACTTGCGTTGCCAACAACGAATAGCGATATCGGTACGAAGGATTATGCAAATGCCTTGGGGAGCTCCAGCACTGGAAACCAGTGGTGCCTAATGATTGATGATATCATTTATTCGACAAATTCATGGTAATTTATGAATATCATAGTGCGTGTCTATGCGAGTACGTTTTCCTTGTGATATCATATTGTGATAAATAAATGATATATGATTGATATAAAATCTTCCATTTTTTCAACTCTGTCTATCTGTATGTCTCGTTATAACTCAAGAACGTCTTGACCGATAATAAAAATTGACAAGTATACATGATTGCGCAATTGTCATATAAAATGCGGATGTTGCGTGCAAAAAGCAAAGTTTTCTTACAAAACTGATTGTTAATAAAATTTATTCTCATGTCTGGGTTACGAAAAGACAAAGTTTTCGACTGTTCTGGGCTCTTGAAACTTTCGGAATAGCTAAATATTAGCATTTCCTGATCAGTGGGTGACATTGTTGGTTGTAATAAAAGTAATTAGGACTAATTTGCTGTCCTAATTAAAAGGTATGTGCCGTGGAAACTGTTCTATATTAAACGCACTTCTATTCAGTACTTTCAACTGTGATCACGCGAATAAAATTCAGTTTTATTGTTAATAGTTACTTGAATTGTTTAAATACAGACGTAATGTTTTGAAGTGCGGAACCTATTTCATAGGCATAACATTTATTTTCGATTATAAAATGAAGTGGATTTTCTACGTTGTTGTATTTATTTATATGTTCTATAGAGCAGGTAGGTACAGGACATATGTCGTGTTATTTTCCTTACTAAAAATCAAACGTATAAGAAATGATGTGCATAATACATTTGTTGTACGAGGGACGAATTAACAAATTTTCGTATTATAAGAGACATAATATTAACATGAGTTTGCTAACTCAAAAAACAGATTATCAGTTTTTTTTGCTATTGTATGTTGTGTTGTATGTGTGACAAGTTGACACTTGCGTATGACCTAACTTTTCAAACGGTACACACTTAAGCAGTGCTAGTGCACTGCTGTACACCAGTGTGTGTACAAGCGAGGCGCGAGGTATTCGGAAAGCTCTGCAGGAGTAGCTCACACAGTTTATAAGTTTCCAAACGCTTAATCCAGAAACAATACTGTTTGAATAATCCACAACCGAAAGTCAAGCGTGTGCACTTGGCATTACGGCAGGTGGAACTTGTAGCTTTTTCAAACATTGATATACTTTACTGACCGTGAGTAATGGCGCTTAATTGCAACTTAATCGATTATGGGCGATTTTATTCGATTTATCGCTCCTCAAACATGTCGGGGAACAACAGCCACAAAAATAGAACATATGCTATATTAAATGTGATCAAAAATAGCTATAATTATCGTTTTTAGTTTAACAATAGTATTTTTATATCTCACAGCTCCTGCGGCCCCTTCGCAATTCGCTTGGTTATTTTTACACCTAGTTTGTTTTCTGCCAAACATCGCGAACTCATTCTTCAATATGAAATGTCATTTAATTGACTAGATGAGCTTTGATATTTTTTTTATTATTCTTACAGAAGGTATATTTTTAATTACTGAAATATATTGTGCTTAATGCTATAAGTTTTTATTTTGTAAGTGATTCTTACACCTGTAGCTTTTTCTACAGGCTTTCCCTTTTCATTTTAACGTACGACATATATATTGTAAAAACAGATCAAATATCATATATTCGGACAATAATAATAAATAATAAAAAACATCAATGCAGGAAGCTAAAACTCCGTCGGTTATCGAAATACGACCAAATAAATTAAAAGGGAACATCTATATTTGAAGTAAATATAAATACACCAAACGTACTCGGGGGGATAATAATTAGACAATTTATTATTCATTAGGGCCTTAAAGCAGTGTGAGATGACATGATTGTGGTAAAAAACGCGGGAAAGGAGAACTTTAGAAAAACATTAGTAATGGCGTCCGTACAGCGGGGCGACACTTGTATATAGTGGGGTGGAATAGCATTGGTACCATTAAGGGAAAAAGTTAATAAATGCTAATTGATATGATTCCTCATTATAATTGCTATTTGTTTTAATGAATTCTTCTTGTTTTTTTAATGCGTGGTATATTTGAAAACGAACAAAATAGTCAATGACCCTAATATTCAATTTGCTAGCAACAAATATAATCGATCTCCATGGCGCAGACGCCGATGAGGCGTTCGATCTATGTCCTCAAAGTAGCACCGCATTGAAGGTCATATATGTCATGAAGTGCAGCAGCTTCCTATCATCAGATAGAATACAAACCCGTGTGTTCACTTCATAACATAAAAAAATACTTGCAAATAGCTGTCAGTTTAATTACATAATTTTTTAGAATTGGTAGTAAAAAAAAGTAATTCATGGGTCTATCGGATCCAACACTCAGATCAGCTCAATGATACCTTATAAAATAGAATTATAAAATTTATTGTCTAAAGTAAGTCACGTGTGGTAACAAATGTGTGGAACGATTATAGGATTCATAGAGTAGGCATTATATATATTTTTCCTACATCGAAGATCACTACAAATTGGAACTTCCTGAACACTATAGTTTGACTGCAGTGTACTGAACAAGACAAAAGTGTGGTGAGGGGCGCCCGAAAAAGACATCGGAAAACGAATATGACATTTCGATGTTTTTTCCTTCCCCTTAAGAAGGGTGGATATGATCACACCAAGAGTGGAGACAATACGTATGTCAATGACCGGGTTCGCCTGTCATGTGCTGCAGCAAGCCCTTACTTAACATCAGGAGAACGCATACAGTTCGCTACTTCCAATTACTTTAAAAATATAGTTTAGTTATGAATTTGTAGAACACTCCATATTAGTTAATTATTATGGGTACTGAAGAAGACTGTCCTTTAGTTATTATGGAATACTAGTATATTTGAACAGTTATAAATATTAAAAATACCAACTTAAATGTTACATAAAAAATAATGAGTGTGCCAAAATTAGCAACATCACACACAAAATCACAGGAGGAAGTTCGAGACAAAAAGGTTATAATAAGTAACTAAAAACTCTCTGTCAATGACTAGAAATAGTTATTATTAATAAATGGATTTGAATTGATTTGTCTCCTAAATAAGAATCCCTAAAGTTCCAAACCCATGGTGTCCGCCCATAGATTCGATACAGTAGATCACTCGCCGCGCCCTCGCCGAGTGCTATTCCGGGGCTGTCAATGACAAGGACTTATTGACGCCATCGCATTATGGGAACGACGCACATACTTACCAATATGCGGTATTGTACCTATATCGGTAACATTTGTAATTATAACAATCTTTAAGTTTAACAAGAAACAACTGGAACAACAACAAATCGATCAAAGTAAATAAACTAAAAATTCACACTCCTCGCGTTGCAGACGCAGGAATCAACTCCAGAGACCATTGAACGTCGATCGCATCACGTCTGCATCACCATCGCACAGAAATAGTTCGGAGCGTTATACATCATTACAGACGGTCACCTGTTCGCCTCTCACGTCCATCTGTTCGGATATTATTCTGCTGTCTGTCTGCTTGATAGCTTGTCATTTGCACCGGCACGTTTGGGTCTAGGAGTTCGGTTGGGGACGTGACTCTTAAATTTATTAAAGAGCAACCGTACAGTTTGCCATGTGATCGGTATAATTCAATATCATAGGTCATTGCCAATAAATCTTTTTACTTAACTTTTATAAAGAAGCTTGCTACAGTTTTTCCGAAATGGACAACGTTTCAGCCCTTTAGTCCCCTAGATACTCCAGCACTCGTAAGTATTTTACCTACGTCTTATTGAAAGGTAGCTTCTTCCCGATTTTTTTAGTTGTTGTTTGGCTGTTTGGAAATGGCAGATAGACACATAATGTGATTTACAATAGCTTGCAAACGTACAACGAATTCTAAGGAAGGAAAAGGTATAATATCCAAGATGTATATGAAAAAAAATCTTGCAAAATATCGTAAGACAGAACTACGTAATCAGTTGTCAACGAGATGGACTGCACACTGGATTGTCACTTTGCTGTAAAAACAGTTGGTAAAATATATTGTTACTGCTGTCAGCCGGCTCGAATCTATAGCGAGAGTGATCGCACACCGGGCCGTGGAGTTTCACGAATATCTTGGAGACGAATCAAGAAAACATTTCAAACTCAAAACATTAATCATAACACGTTTTCGATCCAACGAATTGTGTAATAACTGATAATTTACGTGCGCTTGCGCTGCTATCTGCCAATGGATTCAATCATTTTGATCCGCTGCCAGCTTCTAAATGTCAATGCGTGGTTGCAAATGTAACGTTGCAGCTCCACGGCGCATAAAGGCTAAATTCCCTTGCGCCATTTGGCCAAAGACAATAATATAAACTAATAATTATGGCCGTCGAAATAGACTTCGGTTGAAAGAGCTCTCAATGACGCTTTCTCTAATTATAAGTGTCGTATTAATATTTGATGTTCGAACGCTACTCATAAGCTTGTACATGCAACTCTATACCAGCACACCTGCCTGCTTATATCAATCAAACCAGGAACCTTAATGGATTTTATTCTAAATAAGCAATATTTTTGAACTGAGCAAGCTTTTTGATTGATACTACGTAGATATTACGTGAGGCTCTCCTTTGTGCCTGTGTTACTTACAACTTGATCGTCCTGACCATAGATGGGACAGAACTTAAACCTTTAATACCTCATATTTTTCTGAAATTATAATACTTAAAAACGTGTAATATTGAATGTCTACGCATCCTATACAAGTACTTCAAGATTGTTTATTAAAACAATGAACGAAACATCTATAATTATGTTATAAAGATTGTCAAACGAAACATTTGTATTTCAATTGTATGTCAGCATATAACAGCACAATTGATTTTAAAACTTCGACTCATATTAATAAAAGTCAGTTTTCTTCGTCAAGATGTAAGAACTTTTTCATGTCCATACGTTCCGATCGCACCATAACTCATCGAACAACATTATTCAGTTACAGGAGATCATAAACGGAACCCTTTAATAGAACTATTTGAAAAAACAATATTCATTGATAGCAGGCGGGAAACACATGTGCGTGTAAACAAGGACACCGCTATACAAGAGATAAGGATGGGGATATTTTCTTTTTTTTTTTCAGATCAGCAGCACCGATTTCGCCACATGTTTGGTTTAGTGTTTCCAGTTGTAATTGATTGAAAATCGGGACTAACTGTTTGCAATTTGCTGACCTATTGGCAACGGCCCTGAATTTTACTGTAGCCAGGTTCTAGATGTAATATATTTACATATATCTAGAATTTTTGATTAGAATTGCTATATCGAGATAAAAATGTTTGTACATAACACTACATCATATTAGAATTGACTGATGTGAGTCGCTTACGATTGTGTGCAGAGATCCGTAACACATTGTGTTCGTCATGGTTTTTTTTAAATATATTATAAGGACAATAAATTTTGTACACGCAAATTTGGATTATCAAGGAAGTGATTTAAAGATAAAACTGCTCATCAAGATAATACAAAATAAGATGATGTCACTGGTTTCTTTTTTGCTAAAATCGCTAATTTATATCTATTTGCAGATACGACGCAACCGTTGTTTCTTCAAGTTCTCGGAGACTTCCTACTTGGAACCAATTTTTACTCGACTGCTTCAGCGTGTATTTAAATTATTTAAGTTAATTTAAGCTATTCAAATGAATGTTTCAGTGTATGTACTCTTATATTTAAATCACACAGTTTTTTGTTGGTTTGGTTTTTGTTCAAAATGGCGTTAATATTTAGGTATGTTAATTTAGATTTGTTTTATTTGTTATTTACTATGACAATAGTGCACCCATTTTTATGAAGTATCAATAAAAATAAATAAACAAAAGAGTCGTCCCGTGAAACCCTGCACCATGGCAACACTAGTCCGGCCACGGTTATAAAATTGGTTGTACAAATAAGAGATGTGATCGCTGCCATTAAAAAAACTATGTGATCGGAAACTGACTTGTTTTATTGAGTCTGTTAGGCAAAGGGTTACGACTGTTCAGCATGAGAAGCAATTTTAATACCGTTTAGCTGATATTTGTTAGCTGTTTCAGTGTTTTGATAGTTTGTTTTAGAAAACTGCACAACACACTCTGAACCATCAACCGTAGGGCACGCTGATACACAGGCTGGCGAACACTATCTCACGCAACTAAATGTGACGGTAGTACCGACTGAATCGAACATGAAAGTTCTACCATCCGTAAAATATACAGATAAACGTGTAAGGAGTGGTAAAACCTAGTTTGTTGCGGGACTTATATTTTCTGTACACACGATAACTCCGGTTCAATCAATGCTTGTTTCTACATTTTCCCTCGCTCAAATGTCAAGTAGGCGAACATGACAAAGCAACATGAGCTTGCATCCTACGCTTTTTTCCGTTAGCTCGATAAAAATGCACGTATTGGCAACTAGATACACCATAGATTCTTAGAAAAGTTTGAAAATAAAAATAAGGAGTCCCATTTCACCATTCGACCGTTCCTTATCAGCGTTATTGAGACCGGGGCATATTTTCTCACGGCTCATGCTAGCGGAATGGTACTGTGTTTCTTCGGGTTAGAGTTCACATTTGCGTGGCAGTGTAGTCGGTGTTCGGTCGCGTGGTGCAAGCCATGAGAGATGGACGTATCTATCCTGTGATATTTCTTACTAATTCATTACAATTTAAATATCTATGGAAATAGTAAATTAACGTCAATAAATGCGATCACGAGTACACTAAATAACAACAGAAATTAATGTATATGTATGTCTACTTTTCCATTTTTTGAATGAACATTAGATTATCAATCGGGCAGTTCGTACACCTAACATTAAGTGACCATTGCAGTGCATGACTACCGTAACCGAATCAAAACAGACCCTTTGTTTTTTCGAAGTCAGTCACAAATGCGTTGCTACTCCTGGTGGCTTATATGGTCGCCTCAAGTATCCTATGTGTGCCGGCTGCCAAACTCTTCAAGCTGTAACACAACTTGCGAGTTATTTCACAGCAGAAATGGGTGTGGTGATGGTACGCACCCGGGCGAACCAGGATAGATTCTGCCACCGATTAATTAATAATAAATTATAAATTTATACTCATAATAATGTGTTAGTACATATTTAAAAATGGGTTTTAGTCGCCATTGCCACAAAGTAGGTATTTATAAAACTCATAAAAAATATTATTTAAATCCTTTGATGTAACTAGCGTGACATAACTACACAAACAAAATACATATGGGGAGAAACAAATGAGAATTTGTTTCTAAGTAGTAGCTATATTAACATATTTCGGTCAAAACACTCCTGCGTTCTTTGCAAAGTAATGTTTAGTTGCTGCGTGCGTGACTTGGACCACGCCGGTGTAGAGTATCATAATATTGCTAAAGCAAACAATAGTTATGGCGATGTATCAATTAATGGGGTATGTTGAATGGCGTAAGTGAATTGTGCACTGTGCCATTGAGAAAAATAACTAACTAGTACATACATTTTGCTTGTAGGTGTGTGGTGAGTGAGCATTTAAGGTGTCACACAAATTGTGCCGGTTCGATTTCCGCGCCTCACATGTATTTTCATAACCTACCTGTACCTACATTGGTAAAACACTTTTGACTTTGAGTAGTGCTAAAAACCGTTCGAGTTCACCCGACTTAGTAATACCATAACACCTATTTTTGTTGTGAACCAACTCTTGCGAGTTGTGTTGCAGTTTGAGAGCTGTGGGTGCCGGCACAATCAGAATATTTGGCGACCAATTTAGCACTCAGGACTTCAGAGTCAGGAGCAAGTGCTATACGTTGAATAAGACAATGGATATGTTTGAAGTTGGTTACTTCATGGTTTGATATTCTGCCTCAGGGGCAGCACCATATCTGTCTTTGGTTGAAGGTGTTTTGCTTACCATGAGGCGGAGAGCAAGCCCGCGTGCTGCTGCATATCATAACAGAACTTTATATACTAGATTAGATACAGGTCTACTAATAACAAACGTTTCTCGACTAACAAAGTGCCGACAAATAATATATGGTCGGTTCCCAGCAATGCCGCGGTGTCAACTCCTTGTGTTTATATTTCATATGAGTATAATATATACAATATACAATGTAGTTGTATGTTGCAGAATATACAAGGGGGCATTGATCACATCCGGCAGTCTCACCTGATAGTGGCGCGCATAAACAAAGATCTGATCACATGGTGATGTTAAACGCTTAATAGTCGCTTGTTAATGGTTTGAATACATAACAACTCAACTATTTACCTGAAGGTATAGTCGTGAACATCACCCAAGTTACACTGCCAATGTTTCAGATCGGACGAGCCTATTACCATAGAAGGACACATTTCCTAACTCCGGGCTA
>DWIE01001044.1:0-11968 GCA_018248235.1 Choaspes benjaminii | reverse complement strand
CGCCCTCTGAGGTTTTCTCAGGAGGGCGACGGTGCGCTCCGTGAGGGCATCGGCCCACACTGGAGCCCCGTACAGGGTCATCGAGCGCACCACCCCCAGATAAAGGCGGATCTCCTCATACTACCCTACCACAATCCAACAACCTGTCCACTGACTCGGGAAATTCAACCATAACATCCTTATGTATTGAATTTTTTTTTTTCTAATTTATAATTATCGAAGAATCTGGAAGTGGTTGTAAGCAAGCGTTATCGCTTTATTTTAGAATCACATCGTCACAATTCACTGACGCATGATAAATTTTGTTTCCAGGAGCCAATTCCGACGACCAATGACAACGAAATTTCCGAAAAAGACCCACAGACGAAGTAAGTATGCGTTTTTGTACATTTTTAGTAACCTTTAAAGAACACAACCCAACTGCGACTCTATACAGTTCCAGGTTATCTACACTAAAGCTAAACGCTATCGTGGCGAATGTGTTGTCAGACTTTTTCTATACCCTCAACATGGACGAAGATTCCGACTTCGAATACGTTTGCCAAGTGTGCGACACCAGAGTCGCGTCCAACGTCAGGGACAACTTAGCTGAGCATTTGAGACTGAACCATCCAGAGGTAGATAGTCGGATATTGATAGAAGGATTTATTAAAGATAATGTAACATTTGAAGAGGTTCTAGAAATGGAGGATGTAGGTGCAGGTGATACAGAAGTAAATAACACAGAGGGAGCGCCGCTACCGAACTACTGCTGTCCATTTTGTGAGAGCGTGTTTTCCTCCACGACACGGCTCGTATGCCACCTCAACAGGCACGTCGAAGTGACCATCGACAACGGGGGGATATGCTGCGACCAGCTCTACGAGAACAAAAAGACTTTTGTGGCTCACTTACAAGAGGAACACGTTAGCCGGGCCAAAGTCCAGCTTTCAAACGGTGGACCGACGTGCCGGTCGTGCGGCTTCGTGGCCAAACACGACGCGGAACTGCAAGAGCATGTCATCGAACACCACGTAAATATCGAAGTGGACGGTGAAAGGAAACGACCTGCCAAAAAACAAAGTCCAGCCGCGTGTCCCAAGTGTAACAAAACGTTCACAAACAAGTACAACATGCTCTTCCACATGAGGAGCCACGGCGAGGCGGCGGAGCGGTTCCCGTGCGAGAAGTGCAGCAAGAGCTACCGGAGCCACGGCAGCCTGACGCGGCACCGGCTGGTGGTGCACGAGGGCGAGCTGCGCTTCGCGTGCCGCGCGTGCGGCGAGCGCTTCCCGTCGCGCGCGCAGCGGGACGTGCACGCGCGCCTGCACAGCGGGGACACGCCCTACCGCTGCCAGTACTGCGAGAAGGCCTACCGCGCCAAGCACACTCTCAGCCGACACCTGGAAATACATTTCGACGTCAGAAGGCACGAGTGTCATCTCTGTCCAAAGAAATTCCGAAGAAGCACCCACTTAAAATATCACCTAACCACACACGAGAAGAAAAGCTGAAATAACCTAGTTGTTTGTTGCAGATGGACGCCTCGCCGCGTCAGCTCGAAAAGTTTCCGTCAGGGGCGGTCCGAGATAAACGCAACAGAATTCCGCACCGACGCGAGTAGCAATATCTATGATGCCTTCGATCTCGGAGCCGAGACCGAGGTGTTCTGCGCTAGCCGTGAATCAGTATCTGATGACAATGACGTACCCCTCGCCAGTACGGCAACCAAGAAAGTTTCTGGACTATACAACGCGTTCTACGACGCTCTATTGAATTTTAGAGATCATTATGTAAAAGAACATAAGTCGCAACAATGCAACTATCCGGACTTCACCGATTCCAGCGATTCGGACAAAGAGGAGGAGCATGAAGATAAGGAAGTAGACGTGAACAGCTACGATGACCTCACGCACGATAACATGAGGAAAGACCGGATGGACGAGGAGACGCGGCGCGAGCTGAGCGAGGTGCGGACTAAAATCAACGGAAAAGTCTTCTACAGGTGCAAAACGTGTGGGAAAAATTTGAGTTCGTCGCATACTTACGTGTTCCACAAGCGAATCCATACCGGAGAGAGGCCGTGCGTGTGCCACAAGTGCGGGAAGCAGTTCCGCGCGCCCAGCGGCCTGCAGCGCCACCTCACGGAAACCCACGAGCGGCTGCGGAAATATTCATGCAACGTGTGCACCAAGAACTTCACCAACCTGCAAAACTTGAAACAGCACTTCCGCATCCACACAGGGGAGCGGCCGTACTCGTGCCCCGACTGCGGCAAGCGGTTCACGCAGAGCAGCACGCTGCACGTGCACATGAAATCGCACACCGAACAGTACCCCCACCAGTGCGCGGAGTGCGGAGCGAAGTTTAAACTAAAGTCAGGGTTGACGAGGCACCGATTGAAACATACCGGAGAAAGGCCCCACGTGTGCGTCCAGTGCGGCAAGGCCTTCAGGCACAAGCACGAGTTGAACAGCCACTGCTGGTCCCACACGGACCTCAAGCCGCACATCTGCGCCCTGTGCGGCGCCTCGTTCAGCAAGAGGAAAGCTCTCCGACACCACTGCAAGCTGGCGCACGAGAACACCGCCTCCAGAGATGCAGCTCACCATCTCACGTACCACGCTCAACCCTACTGAGGTTCACATACATCGCCATCGTCATATCTAAACGACCAAATATTGTTACTTTTAATAATACAATTCTATGTAATCGTTCGCCGTACTTTGATTTGCCCGACCCGTAAATTAAGTAACCCCACAACACTGGAACGACCTGCGGGTATGTAATGGTGCAATAAAATTTTGCTTTTCAGTCGTTTACATTTGAATATAATAGAGGGGAAGGGAGGACAAGGATCCGGCATCGAGAGGGAGAAGGAGGAGGCCGCACCCGAAGGACCGGCAGAGATACCGAAGAGCGTGGTGATAGTCGAGAACGGCAAACGGTACGTGGTCTGCGGCGCGTGCAAGAAGAGCGTGGCGGCGGGCTCGTGGCGGCGGCACGAGCGCGCGCACCGCGGCGAGCGGCGCTACCGCTGCCACGCCTGCGGCCTGGCCTTCGCGGACGCCGGCAACCTGGCGCGGCACGCGCGCGCGCGCCACGCCCGCCTGCGGCCGCACGCCTGCGCGCACTGCGGCGCCGGCTTCGCGCGCGCCTGCCACCTGCGCGAGCACCTGCGCGCGCACGCGCCCGCGCGCGGCCTGCTGTGCGAGCGCTGCGGCCGCGCCTGCCCGTCGCCCGCCGCGCTGCGCATGCACCGGCGCGCGCACGAGCCGCCGCGCCTGCGCTGCCCGCTGTGCGCCGCCGCCTTCCGCCGCCGCTCCGAGCTGGCCGCGCACGTGTCCGTGCACACGGGCGAGAGGCCCTTCGCCTGCGCCTGCGGCCGCGCCTTCCGCCTGCGCGCGCAGCTCACGGCGCACGCGCGCACGCACCGCGGGGGCGGCGCCGCCGAGTAGCTCGACTCCGATGCTGATGGCGCGCTTTGTTGCAGGGGGGGCGCCCCCGCTCGCACCTGCGACGTCTGCAGCCTGCGGTGCCGCCAGGCCGACTTCCACGACCACCTGGTCGCCGCCCACCCGGACCGGGTCTTCCTCTGCGACGAATGTCACTCGTACGTCGACAAGAATGATATCTTATATCACATGTCGGATCATGCCTACCAGTACGTGGCCGTCAAGAATGAGATCAAACATGATTCAAAGAACAAAGAGATGTCGATAATTATAGACAACCAGAAAGAACAGACTCAGACGCTAACTTTACAAAGTGATGACATAAATGCTATCAACAACAACGAGAAGCAAAAAAAAAATGAAATTTCGAATCACAGCTATTTTCAAAGTGTGGGAGATAAAAGATCTGAAACGCAATCAATTTTGGAAGCCATTCATGACTCTTTAGATTGCTCGGTACTCGGTAACAATGAATATTTACCTCGTTTCAATTCAGGAGAAGATACAGACTCTCCGGGGAATATTAATAACGTGAGGAGGAAGAATGATCGCGAAGAAATCGAGGAGTCCAAGGATGAGAATACGACAGAACGGATCAAAAAGCCCAAGATACGAACGTGCCCCATCTGTTTCAAAGAGTACCAAGCATCCTCGAGCTACTTTTACCACATGAAGTACTGTCACGACGACAAGGGGAAGCACCCGTGCGGGATATGCGGCAGAACGTTCAACACGGCGGCGCGGCTCGCCAAGCACGCGTTCGTGCACACCGGCGAGTCCGCGCACGAGTGCGACACGTGCAAGAAGCGCTACCGCTCCAAGTCGAGCCTGTACATCCACGAGCAGACGCACCAGGCGGCGGAGCGCGCGTTCGCGTGCGGGCAGTGCGGGCGCGCGTTCCGCTGGCGCGGGCAGCTGGCGCGCCACCAGCTGCGGCACGCGGCCGAGCGGCCGCACGCGTGCGCGCAGTGCGGGCGCGCCTTCCGCGTGCGCTACGACCTGCTGCGGCACGCGCGCACGCACGCGCGCCCGGCCGCCCGCCCGCGCTGCGAGCGCTGCGGCGCCGCCTTCGCGCAGCCGCGCTACCTCAAGGCGCACATGCTCAAGAAGCACCCGGACGGCGTCCCGTGAACCGGACGTGACGATGGTCCATCGATCGACTCGGGGACTTCTGAGCCCGGGGCCGGATAAACTTTGAATTGAATGGAATTCAAGGGCGTTTTCAAGTCAGTTTATGACAGTGCCATTGTGTAGTTTCACACGTGTGTATGGGATTATTTGTAACAATAAAACATGTGGATCTGTGTGAAAACTGTTTCTTCCTTGTTCAATATTTATTCATACAGCATTACATAAACAGTGATATATAAGTACAAGTATGTCATATAACTTTGAATACGAATGTTTGGACAAAAAGAATTATCGTAGGACAAAACTATAGCAATAGTTTTAACAATGTCGTTTCCCGTTTCCACAATTTGTAATGTTAATTTACTTCACCTCAGTTATATTAATTTTATACCTACTTATAAATCTAAATACAATATTATGTAGCATGAAACATGATTATTTATTCGTTTTAATATAATGTAGAATAATAATTAAATATTTTTTTCTATTTAGTGTCATTAATATATAACACGTGAATAAATTAATATTTTATAACTATATGAAAATGACAAAGCTGTAACAATGAAATCCATGAAATAGTAATAAATGATCTGATATATAAATAAATAACCTAACAGTATCTATAGCTAATTTTATTCAAACATCATTTGTACGCAGTATATACATTCTTATATCACAATTTCTTAAACTTTGTTGGCGTAAATTCTCGATAACCTCGACATTTACAACATCCCATTCTACACCCGTTCCACTATATACTTCATTTGTATTTATTACTTGTCTAAAGGAATGCATGCTGCCCCGTGATGTTGAGTGACCATTTTGACCCATGACATCTATGAATAAAGATCTAATGTTTTGTTTCTGTTATCAAGTAGCACACGGGCTTGCAGTCTATATGACGGTAATTAGCTACTGCAGTCCATGAGATCTGTCATCACAGTTGCGGTGCTAATCTTGAGGTCATGGATCGAACGCCTCGTGTTCTGCGTATGCTCGCAACTATCACACACTACATGTTTTTATTATGTTACTAGTGGCCTGCACCGACTTCTCTATATGTATAACACAATATATCTATAAATAAATGACTATCTTCTCCTACATTTTTTTTTATTTAAATAGAAAACAATTAGGGCCCAGGGAAACATGAAAATTTTATCACCTGTAAATGTTAAGCTGCACACAATATAAGGTAACTATGGTATGGTAGCAAAATATTGGTACCATTCAGTTATCCGGTCAACAGGCAATCTTCTTTTATCATCCTCTAAGAGTATTATACAGGAGGGACAGCTGAACTCGACGACAGTTCATCCATGAGTAAAGTTAATACTTGTTGTTAATTAATTAATTAATTATTATTCTGGGGGAGGAAGTTGTCCTCCTCAGTACAATCAGGGGTAAGGATTACTTAGTGGTGGCAACCAGACCCAACACTCCTTCCCTTCATCAATGCGTCCCCTATTAAGATGTATTTATTGATGCAATGTAGAGGGGGAAGCCATGAGGCAGCTCTTAGTAGATCCGTCCATAAGTCAGGTAAATCAGTTGTCGATAGCATCAGCTGGCGGCGTGAAGCGTCCGCTGCTCTCGTTGACGAGCCGCTGCCGCTCGCGGTACATGGACACCTGGATGTTCTCCAGCTGGTGGTAGCGGCACACCTTCAGCGTCGCGAACACCGCCAGCCCCACCCACGTCGCGAACGCGCCCCACGCGCCGAACTGGGCTGTGCCAAGCTCAATGTAGAAGCCGTGTGTGGATATCTTGTCCTTTTTGTCAATGTCCTGGCCAGTAGCATCTTCACAACTCGGGAACCTCTCGACGATGTTCTGGCACCAGGTCATGAAGCCGAGGGTGACCATGACGGCGGCGGAGATGGCGAGCCCGCAGAGCGTGACGCAGCCCACCGCCTCGATGAACGCCGAGAGGAACGAGCTGTCCAACCCCTTGTACATGAACATTGACAGCCTGTATATCTGCACACAGCAAACAATGTTCATTAGTACTCCAACCCCAATGACATAATGGCAGTAGGCCTTGGACGCCCACGTCACAAGCAGCTGGCCATCCTCCTCCTGCCAGGTGCCCTTGGAGAACAGCAAGCAGTGACCGCTGAATTCGTCTTGGTGGGTGCTCATGGGCACTATGATGCACAGAGACAGGATCAGCCCTATCACATATCCGGCTATTTGACTCAACAGCAGCACGTTCGTCAAAGCCATTGTCACAGTACTAATAAAAACTTATTTATGCACAAATCTCTAGAGTGACGACTTAATTGAAACAATAAAATTGTAGGTAAGTTGTTTGTAGACAGTAATTGACACTGACAGTTGGCAATATGATCCTTGAATCTTGATGACTTGACAGTTAAATCACAGACAGTAAATCATTGCATACTTGACTACATGATTAATATATAGACAGTATTAGAAATAATAGCTATTATTTATCATATGACTCATCATTTCTGGATTTTACTAATAACAGTTAATAAATTTATTTTACAAAAATGTGAAAAAGAAAAACACAGTACTAGCTAAATTATGTTAAATTAGTTGGGAGTTGTTTCATTTCGCGCAATATCTATTGATGCAGTCATTTTCAAATATGCAGTGTTAATGTTATAATTAAGATCAACTATATGAATAACAATCAGTTATTAGTAACACAAATAAATAAATATACTTAAATTCACACTTATTCGTGAATCATCAGTAAAATTTCAGAACATTATTTTATGTATTTAATAAATTCCAGATAGTTTCAACTACGTAAAATGGAAATAATTCATTTTGTTGATGTCAATGTCGTATTGGAATTAAACGTCAAGTTGAAGAGTTGGACGTTGATGATGTGTTTCAGTACTTTCAGTCATTGAAATCACTTAATAATTTTAGCTAATTAAACTTTTATTATGTCTGTTTACTCGTGGTGACCTATTTACTAACAGTAACATGAATTTCAATGCATCTAGGAACGTGCCTCAAGCGGGCGGGCCTCGTAAAGCGAAGCGTGTGAGCGATGTATCCGCGATGGGAGCACCTTCGCCGACGCCGGCCTTCGCCCCCGCGCCCGCGTACAGCCCGGGCTACCCTGCCGGCCCACCACCGCCCTACCAACAGCAGGGGATCCAGCTTGATCCTGGCCAAGAGTTTGTTGCTGCGGAACCTGCCGGTGGTATGTTGTTAATCTTTCATTTATTTATTGTCACAATGGATTTGACAAAATTGATACTGAGGTTGAAAATTATGATTGAATTCAGGTTTTTTATTAGTGTTTGTGTTATACATGTGTTGGCTATAACATATAAGTACATTCAAGACAACTATTATGTATCAGAAGCTTATTGGGCCAGCCCAATGTGAAAATTTGTTCAAATTTCTGATTAAAATAAGTACCAAGTGCGACTGTAAATTTTAGAATAACATTTATTATAAACTAGCTGTGCTCGCGGGTTCGCGTGCTTGTCTATGGCAAACAAACAAAATAAAACAAAAAAAAACTATTCAACTTTATGGTATTAGTGTCGATGTTCCTGACTTACTTTACCAAAACCAATATTTAAGGTCTGCTGAGAGGTATAGCCTAATGCTAAATACTCTATGTATTTCCTCATGAATATGCCTACCATATTTAAAAAGATTTTTTTAAATTTGAATAGTATCTCCAGAGATTATCCCATTTAAATGAACAAACAAACACAAATCTCTTTCACTTATATTAGTATAGATATGTATTCCAAATAAAATTCACTGGTCAACATCAACAACATTGGTTTCATATATTTGAGACCATTCCCGTAACTACCTCCACGTAGATTTCAATACATTAGCCAATTTACAAAATATTTATATATATTGTAGCCTATGTATTCTAATGTACAGGGTATAACATGTAAATATAAGCTATGTAATAAGTTGGTATATAGAATTAACTCCATCATGTTTAAGTTCCAGGTTTCGGATATGCCGCTGGGTACCCACAGACGCCCATGATGTCGGCAGGCCAGATCGGCTCCATGCTCCAGGAGCCAGCTGTGCAGGTCATTATCATGCTTCGTTTTTATCTCCAAAATAAAAGTTTGAGGGCTTCAGCCCGAAACGCGTGGTCGTGGGTTCGATTCCCACGGCGAGACCTTTTTTCTGCATATGCTGAACTCGGGGAGTTCTATTGATGTCCTCAAAAGGAGCATCGCATTTGTAGATACATATATGGACTTCAGTAGCCACATACCACCAGGAGGCGTGCAAGTCCGTTTGCTACTTAATTGCAGAAGAAAAAAGACTAAGACAAAATAGCTTACGGCACTTTTCTCCTGTTTGTTATTTTTCTTTCTTTAGTGTTACCAATAAAAAAAATCAATATCTTTCTCTCTTATGTTTAACAAAAATTATGATTTTTTAAATGTTATAAAGTAGCACACGGGCTTGCAGTTTACCTGCTGGTAATTACCTACTGCAGCCCATGACATCTGTACTCACATATGTGGTGTTACCCTTGAGGATCTAATGTGTCGTGTTCTGCGTATGCTGGCTATCACACCCTCACACTGAAACACAAGTAGTGTGAACCCTACTTTTTCACGGCACGAATATGTATGACGGTGGTACCGACCCAGTCGAACATACTAATGTTCTACCACCCGGAAGGTTATTCCAGACACGAAGCAAATCAGAAAAAATTGTCACTTCGCGGGAATCGAACCCGCGATCTCACGTTTCGCAAAGCTGCTCATCGCCATCTGCGCCGCGGAGGTCGTCTAATGTGTTTTAAAAATGTTATAATAGCGTTAATAGATTGTAATATTGTGTCATGGTCATATTCCTGTTATCACTTCAAATTCGACAGTTTTGATAAGAGGTCATGTAGCAACAGTATCTTCATTGCATTATATTATTTCATAACTGGACAACTATTGGTGTACAATGCATTTCTGTAATATCCGGAATATATATAAAACCTAAGGTAAGGGAGTGAAAAGTCTGGTCTAGATGTTTGACAATCTGAGGCATTGGAAGGTGGCATGAATTCCATCAGTTCACTTGCTCCAATCACAGATATTGTGCTACTGTTGAAACAAGTAACCTGGTTGTAGGTGGTCGCTGCAGCCAATCACACACAAGTGGCTTGTGGTCCATACAGACTCATGGTTCAGTTCAGTATCAAACACAGTTGCGTTGCTTCTGCCGAGGGAAAAGTTCTCACACATCCTGGGCTTGTCGACACCCACACCCTTGATGACATCGACGATACTGATGGGCGAACCTGCATAGATGCGGTTCAATGGTAGACCACTGCCATTTTTGAATGAAAATTAGAGTAGGAACCATGCAAGGAGTTCACCTGATGTCAAATGAGACAGAAACAGACCCATCACTCTGTTCGAAGTCGGTCATAAGTGCATTGCTACGTCTGAAGGCTAAGACCGTTGTCTCGGGTATCTTGTTTGTACGGGCATCCACACCCTTCAAGCTGAAACTGAACTTGAAAGAGCTATTATTATGTTCAACTTCAATAAATTTTGTTAATGTATGCTACATGCTACACCTGTTTATATGTGACCAAATAAGAATGTGTGCTGCGTTAACTAAGAAAAGCCCTAGTCGTTGCCACAATCGATCAATCAACGTCTCTCGAAATATCCAATATTCCCCGACCTATTTCAGCAGCAGGTATTTTAAGTTTTTTATTGCCTTCACCTAAAATTTCCAGTCTATCGTATGAGCTGCATTTAATACGACCTACATATAATCGGGATATAATCGATTAGATTAACATAATATCTGTAACTGCGATATATTATATATCGACTGTATATTCTGTTATGTAATACAATTGAAATGTACGGCCGGCAACTTGAAGATATCTTGGAGTTGAAAATGTCCATAGGCTTTACTATGAGGAGAGTCATCTGCCCATTTACTCATGTTACTATAAAATCGTGAATAGATTGAAGCGGAAATTCGCTGAACCCTTTAAGCGGTCGTAGTTATTATGATTTTGTGACCTAGTGTGCCCGTTTGCAACTCAAAATTTCAAAAAAAAAGTTTGTACAACAGCAATGGCCACATTTGCAAATTAAAAAATACAATAAAAAATATAGTACAATACAACACAATATAATAATACAATACATTACAAAACCCCTTTATTGCACCAATTATAATATTATACATTTAGCAATTGAAATAGATTTATTTATTCCAGGTTTACCTGTTTACAACTACAAAATAAACATAAACCTAATAGTGATTATATAAAATATCAGGGGTGCGTGTTGTATTTGTAAATGTTAAATGTTTTGAGTTTGGTATATATATGATAGTTCATTAGCCATAAGATAAGTAACAAACATAGTCCGTAAATTACTACAGAATGTTGGAGAATTTAATAAACTGTAGTTCATTCGAAGTGGAGTTTCATTCGACGTTGGTTAAACTCTGTGACCGGACAAGTCCCGAAACTCGTGATTAAATTCAAGCCAAAATTCGTTGAACTCGTTAATCGGTCATAGTGGTTATGATTTTGGAAAGGTAAATTAATTTCTTTTAAATAATGCTGTGGAAAGTCACTTTATTTGCTTAATTATACAAAATCGATGTTTTATTTGAACGCTGTATGTAGTCGCATGTATAGATTCTGTTTGAGCGATATCAAACTATCTTTGATTTTATTAATAACAAAATTTGTACCACATTACTATTAAGATAACGGTATGATCGAATACAATGCAATGCATTATAATGTAAAAAATGTAATACAATACAATACATCCTGCAATATAATACAATACAATTAGATCGATCCTGAGCCTTTTGAATCCAGCGGCTTCCCGCTGCTTTCTTGAAGCCATCTTGTCGGGGGGCGCCCCACGCTTCATTTTCCGAGACGTGGTCGCCATTCGATAACCTTTTGTCCTAAACCGTTATCAGTTCTTCGGACGATGGTGCCTGCCCATTGCTACTTCAGCTACAATACAATAATATAATACAATACAAAATCATAAAAGAATAAATTGCGACAGGGCAAAAAAGCAAGAGTACGTATCTTAATAATCATTGTAAAATCTCTTGAATCTGGTAAATTCGGCTAAGTAGTTCATTAGCCATAAGATAACTAACAAACGCAATCCGTAATTACTATAGAATGTTGGAGAACCTAATAAACTTTAGTTTCGAAGTGGAGTTTCATTCGGCGCCGGTTAAACTCTGTGACCGGGCAAGTTCCGAAAACCGATATTAAATTCCGTTGAAAATTTCCAGAACTGGTTATTGTGTCATAGTAATTATTGTTTTGAACAGGAAAGTCGATTATCTGCTTACTCGAAAGGCGGCTATGCTGAAATGGGATTGGGCAGGACACGTCTGCCGTATGCCGGAAGAACTTTGGGCAAAATT
>DWIE01001043.1:0-11973 GCA_018248235.1 Choaspes benjaminii | reverse complement strand
TTTCACAAGTTGTGTTCCAACTTGAAGGGTGTGACAACCGGCACGCAGAGGATAAATGAGGCGACCAACTTAGCCTGCAAGACTAGCAACGCACTTGTGACCAAGTTCGAACAGATCGATAGGCTTGTATTGATTCGATCATGTTTTGACATAGAGAAACAGGCCTTTTAATTGAAACAGAGCCATCATTTCTAATTTCGCTGTGCAAAAATCAAATATACATAATTTGATAGTTACAGAATTTCATTCCAAGCCCTCGACTCTATTTTTAATTGATTTTGATCAGTTTGTTAAGTCCCTACAAAAGTGAGATCACCACTAACTATTCCGGTGGGTGGTTTTACGACCAAGTATAATAAATAGATCGCTATCCAAGCACTGCATATAGGTTTTCCATTTTAAATGACGGCGTAGGAAGAGCTACATTTGCCTTATCTTTCTACAATTGTTCATACTCGTAAATTACGACATAAATAAAGTGACCCTTGTCAATGAAGCTCTAATATATTACAAGACAATAGCACCGTTCTTCAATGTGTTGTCAATTATATTAACTCTTAATATCATTATTATGGTATGTAACAAGTTAATTTAATCAGATGTAATTAAGAACTTTGTGGTGGTAGAAATTATACAGGTTCGCCCGCGGCAGTACGATTTTTTACCGCATAAGAAAATATTTGCAGTCGGTATCTGTATATCTATACGTGTAGCCTTACATAACTACAGTCAAAAATATGTTATCTAAACATTACCTAAACAAAACAGTGACTCAAGATGTTATCTATTCACGTAAAACTATTTTGTTTATCAAGTCCCTTTTTGGTCATTCCAAACAAAGAATTCTTATATGCTTTTAAGACAAAGTATGTCTCGTTTAAAAAAGTCCATAAAATTGTGACTTAAAGCGGTACCGCGTCAGATTACTAATTTCAGTGCCTTTTTGAAATAACTTGACTACTCGTATCTAAACGAGTTTTCTATCGGGGACAGTACCGCTAATGACAGTTTCGACTACCACTACCTACGCTCGTGTGGGTGGATATGAAATACATACATAAATATAGGTACATAAGGCAACAGTAATACCATTGGTATATGACTCATGGTATATTCGTTACAAACTTATTAGGTGTTGATTCCAATAAAATTTTATTTATTACACAAACTCTCAATGCGTGTACGTCATTACATACATACACGGTTGCATTGTTAATACGAAACAAGTGAATGGCCGACTCTTAAAAAATAATCGAAGGTCAAACAATGAAACTATGTCGGATTAGGCACTCCGCCAAAAAAGGCCACAAATCATGTGATGGGTACATTTACAATCAAAAAGCTTTTCAAGACTACGAGAGCTTTTTTTTATTTATTTTATTCATCTTAATCTATAAATGGATAGTTAGTTACACTACACACAATACGCGTGGTAGAACATGAGTATGTTCGACTGGTTCGGTAACACCATCTCACCTATTTGTGTGGTGAAACAGTAGTGTCTCAGTGTAAGGCTGTGGATAGCCAGTATACACAAATGTCAGGGACTGCAGCAGCTATTTACCAGCAGGTAGACTGCAAGCCCGTGGGCTACTTAATAACATAAAATAAAAGTTTCATTTAATTACAATTTGTCAGCCAATAAACCGGCTTTTCCAATTAATTAATGGATTCTAAAGATAATGCGATTTGCAAAGCGATTCACTCAGCATTTCAGTATCCACATTATTTATTAGATTTATGATATTTTTCAAGCGGATTATGTAATCATAGTCCTTAATCAGTTGCCGATACTGATGATATTGATCAATGAAGATCTGTTATGTCATACTTCATTAATATTTATAGAATCTTAGAAATGTGATGGATAAAACTATTTTTTTTGTCTTTAAAGTAAATTTTGTTGTTCAAAGTATTCCCTTCCAATCAACATTTGAATTGTAAGAATTAAGATATAATAGCCTACAATCAATTGATTCGAGGTTGATTATTTTATTTCCTGATAAAGATTAAAATACAAACGGGGCTTTATGTCGATTGCCCCAAGCCTATACGGTCGTCGAATGTTATGAATATTATTTTTAAGCAATTAAAACATATCGTGGTAACCTGCATTAAAACATGAACGGTACAGCGAGGTACGTTATATTTATCAGCGAGATAAGAACACAAGAAAAGGATTAAAGCTTAGCTCTACGAGATGTGACAGTCTATTTAAATAGTTATTTAATAATGTATTTCAATTTATATTGGTGGTCGAAACGATCCAGTACCGTGTACTCGTAGAGGATATTTTGAATTCCGTCTAAGTTCATATTAGTGCGATACTATACTATACTAAATTCCTTTTGCGCTTGTAAAAAAGGATCCCTAAAAACAACGTAAGCGAACATGTTCTCTAGTTTTATACGTTTTCATACTGCGTAGTAAATCTTGCTTTATTTAGAAGACATGAACATTACTCGTTCATTGAGCATGATTGTTGATGTTTATTAGGTGCATATACACGTGACTATAAGCCGTTAAGAAATATTGCAGCCGGCAGTTCTATCGTGCACGTTGATGCAATGGCTGTTTTGAAATAATTATTCATTAATCCTTTTCGCTGTTTCACTCTTGGGTGTTTAGAAAAAATTAAAATTAATACCACCTTATAATAAATTTTCGAGAAATGTAAACATTCGAGTTACAAATATTATTGCCACTAAAGTTTGATTTTCAATAAAAAATACAGCGCAGTAAATAATAAGAAGGATAAAAGCAAACGACGGTAACAACTATGTATTTTAATATTATGTATTGTAATCTTGAAAAAGGGCTATCTAATGAACTTATCAGGAATATAATTTTATCTAAATCGATTTTCACTATCACGAAGGTAATTCAGTTAAATAATATTTATCGGTTTGGGCATGTTTTAACGATTTTATCATCACTCTATTTTATAAATATTGTTTCAGTAGTTGTTCTGTAGATATTATAATATTTATAATAATAAGGATATATAGGTACTGAGCCCCTTAATTTTTATATTCTAATATTTAAGGCCACAATTGGATATCCGACGCTTTTAACTTTTTAATAATATACAAGAGTCGTTCATGAAGGAAAAAAAGTGAATATAATAATAAAATCATTCATATTATTACCATAACATTCCTTGAATACCTTCGACGTAAACATCCAAAAACATTTTTAAAGTTTTCAAATTGTTAAAGATAATAATAAATATAAGAAACATATGTAATATATTGTAAACAGATCTAAAGCAAGTACGTATCTATACGCGTACAGCTATTGCTATTTACCAAGTTATAACTGGCGAATGACCGCGGGTCATTTCACAATAGACTCCTATTAACTCATGGTCGTCCAACGAATGTCCGAATAACCTTCGACAAAGTCATAGTTTTGCAATAAAAGCGGAAACGACATGTTGATATGTCTAGGCTCTTTTTTTTTATATTTAGAGGTGGGATTTTTCAAAGAAATAATGGAACTATTACTCACCCACAGGTGCAGATTTCACAAATGCACTGCTCCTTATGAGTCTTCTCTGGTTTTTTGGGGCCACCTGGTCTGGGCCTGGTCTCATCTATGTAGACGGTTTCTTTGATGGTCCTGTCGTCACGCACAGTTTTTCTATCATCGATGATGGTTTCATCGTAGACGGTGCTAACGACGGTATCCTCTCTCGTGGTGTCGGTGATCGCGTGATCAACCACGTCGTATTCGCGTATATCTTTCGTTGTGTGGACATCCTTCAAGTTTCTGATGTCTAACGAGCTGTTATCGACAAAAACATCCGTCTTAATTTTCTCATCCTCTTTCGCATCCTCATATGTCGTCTCTTTTCTAGTAACGCCATTTTCAGTAATGTACCGCGTTACTTCTATCTGACTTCTGGTCTTTTCAACATCAAAAGATTTCTTGATGGTATCTGCACTGCTGGTGTTAACAATCGTTGTTTGCTCCGTATCTATACCTTCATACAGATCTTTTACATCCTCGTTTATTTTGGTACCGAAAGTGACTTTTTCGATTCTTTTAAATGGGTACTTTTTAACGGTATCGATAATTTCTTTGAGAATCCTGTCATCAATGTTCCTTCTTATAACAATATTTTTGTCACTTACAGTAACGTCTTTCTTGTATTGTGATGTCTCAATAATTTTACGAAGGTCACTTATAGAGGTGAAATCTTTTATGTCCCTTGATGACAAAATTATGTTTTCTTCTGTATCTTGCCGTTTCAGATGATGCTTCGGTTGTTCAGGTCTACCAAATGGCGACATTTCTTTTGGTCGTTTGGGCCTGTCGTCATCTTTTTCGTAAACAAACTTCCCATTCCATGTTCCGGTACTTCTCTCGTAAGTAGTTAAGGTATCTTTAGTTTGAGACGTCGATTTTGAAGCAGTTTCCTTTGATGAAGTTTGTTTCTCATTAGTAATAAACTCAGTTGTTTGAGTAACGTCTTTAGAATCACGGGTATGAGACTGAATATCAGAACTAGATACATGTGTATCAGAATGCACTGTCTCGTCAATCGTATCTACGATACGTCTGTTGAGAACACTTTTATCGTCAGTATGGTCTGTAATAGCTACTTTCTTGGTAAAATCACCTACATATTTGTTGCTGGTAGATGCTATTTCTTTACCGTTCCTATATAAAGCAGATTCCTCTGTCATCTGAGAAGCACTTTTAGGTATGCCATCTTTACCGGTGTCATAATAAGATTCCTTATCTAATACATGTCGACTGTACTCGTGTTGCGGCTCAATGCCTGTACCACTAATATTATGGCTCTTTTCGTATGTTGAAAGGTCTTTACTGTCTCCCCATTCTCTATGAGAACTATCTACTATTTTCTGTTGACCATCAACCACTTCAAACTTATAACTCGAAGTAGATGCTTGTTGGGCGCTGCTGGTATTACTCTTTAAGATTTTGGTTGAATAGTTTAGATTTTCTGTATCAGATACTTGTAAGATGTTACCAACTTTTTTCAACTGATTTTGTATAGTTGCATCATAACCATAGAAATTTGATGAATCTGTTGAGTTCATGTTACGTCTTGTTGTATTCGATTTTTCATTTAATACTTTATTGCTTTGTACAGTGTTGTTTTCAGTATATTGTTTTTGTGTACTTCTATTAGTATTAATAGCATCTTCTGATATAACATCTGAATAGGATTGATCATGAGATGTTAATTGACCTTTAGTAGAAGTCAGCTGTTGAAATTTCGAATTGTCTTTCTGAGAAATTATACTCTCATGAGCAGTCAGTTGTTTTCCGTCTTTAGTAAATCTGGAATCTTCTTTAATAGTCATTTCATTAGTTGGTTTCTGGCCGTCTTTGCCGGTATCATATTTAGATTTCATGTCATAATTCTGAATACTATGTACGGATTGTGGCTTGATATCAGTGCCACTTACGCTAGCATATGCTTCTTTTGTTTCATGTTGCTTAGAATCACCCCATTCTCTCTTCGAACTATCAATTATGCGCTCTTTTCCATCAACAATTTCAACAACATACGAAGATGATGACGATTTTGTGACACTGCTATTTTTCGTTTCACTAGACTGGGATGTACTGCTATATTCTTTTGTCTTTACATTCTTATCAAGGCTTCCTTCTCCGCCGTAAAAGTTGCCTGAATCAGATTTTACAGTTTGACCTCTTTTAGGAGCGACAGGGCTGTTCTTATAGTTTTCTCTCTCGCGTATATTTACATTTTTTGTATCGGTAATATTAGATACATTTCTTGCTGCATGTTCTTGAGAAGAAATGTTCTGTTGTAAGGACTGTGTTTGTATTAAATTTTGTCGTTCAGACTGAATAAATGAATCTGTAGCACTCGCACCTTGAGATCTCGATAAGAAAGCATTACTGGTGTCCCTTGAATTATTAGTAGAGTCAATAAAAGCAGTATTAAGTGTTTGATTATTTACGGCAGAATCAACAGATCTGTCATATGTTTGACTGTGACTAGATCCAGAATGCTGAATCGAGGTTGAGGAGGACTCGAACCTTTCACTTTTAGAGCTTTGATGGTGTGATGCAGAAGACTCTTGTAACGAAGAGCTTGAGATAAATTCTCCGGTCGTGGATTGAGCCATATCACTTACTTGGTGTTCCTGAGATCTTATCTGCGATAAATCCGTCACTGACGGAGCCTCCGTAATGATGTAATGTGGATGGCTATTATAATGTTCCGATATAGTAGATCCACTGATAGATGCATGATCTGTTACATCTGTTATCATCAGGGGATCATCCTCTTCGACTTTTACTTCGATGTAGCGAACTTTCTTACCGGAAGAGCTGACCTTTTGCAAGGTATTGCTGCTTTTCTGTACCGACGTAGACTTGCTGGTCTTCTGCACACTACTAGTCGCACTACTCGTAGAAGTCACTTCGGACGTATTAGATTGTTTAGTCTTTTTATTTTTTATTGTCATTTTGGTCCCACTATTTTGACTTAAGAAATAAGAAGTTAAAACTATCCGATTTCACGGGAGATTCTTAAATAATTACGATTAAATAAGCTTAAATAATAATCTTATACGAAAGTCTTTATCACATAATAAAAAATCAAACATTTGCCATGTAACTATAGAGTAAACTAATCGCGAGAGTCGTTCGTGTCGTGTATCGCTGCGTGCGCGCGCGCTGCTCGCGACTGGCTCGCGGATTCTGCGCCTGCGCCGGTGCCGGCGCCGCAGACCGTACCCCCCTTTGCACCTTGACGCCGCATATCGCATCGCCCACCAGACCTTCGCGACACGTAAGCGCTTACATCTCGCTGTTGGACTCACACCAAAAATGGTACATCGAATGTTACTTAATTTGTCTGCACGACGTAACACATTTCTAGGTTTGCGTTAACTAATTAACATCGAGTTCGTAGAAGTACAATACATGCTTAATCATTCACATATATAAACAATGACGCCAAAGTGTATTTACAATCATGAATCACATTTCTTTCAAATTCATTTATAATAAATTAAATACTTACCTATTTCATTTAATGCGCAGCGTCTGAAACAATAACTTTTTTGCCAAGATTACCTAAAAGATTAAATTACGTTACAATAAAAATTGTATAGGTAATTTAAATTACTAAAATCAAAATATAATTTCACCTACAAAAAAGACCAATTAGTCAAGCCAAGTAAAACAATCTATAATAATGACATAATGTTTATAGTGACATAGATAAATAACGCCTGGAGTTAATATCCTGAACTTTTTACACTATGGCATAACAAATGATATGCCGAAGTACTGCGAACAGTACTTTTCACGGCGATTTTGTTGTTGTTTATAACCAGTAAAAAATTAAAAATGTTACTTCTGCCACACGTAAACAAAACAAGAGCCAAGGTTCTTGTATTTCGTTACGTAGATGGAAGAAAAAATTACTTACACGCCATATTAATGTAGGCCAATCTGTTTTTCTAATAGAACATTATCCCATAAACATTGAACACCAATCACAGCCAGTACATATAGCTGATTAGCATCACATTTTGGACCTGTGCTGCGCCCAATGTAATCCAGTCTTGTTGTGACAAGTAGGTATGTACTGTGATGCGTTATCTACATTCAAGATGACCTGAATTTTAGTAAAAAACTGATATCGTAACATGATGTACACTGTATCATGTATTGCAGATGTAGGTGCAACGAGGACAGGTTTATATGTTTTGCTGAAACTAATAAGAAATTAATTAAAGACAAAGTGTAGTTCGAAAACGAATAGAAGATATGTTATTGTATCCGATACATGAAAAATATAATTTTTGTAATCTAGTTACAACATTATTATGAAATTACCTATTTGATGTCAATGAGGATCAAATTATAATTTGTTATAATATTGTGTGTGTACATATATAAATTATTATTATATTATTTAACTGACGGGGACGCACGGGGATTATTCACTACATTCCACGCAGACATCAACAGTCACTCAAAACAATAATTTGATAGTTAGCGAATTGAATTAAGGAAATTTTGTATGTGTTCATCGCCAAGTCAGCTAGTTACATGCCCGTATCCTACCACAATTTTGATTTAAAAAAAACATTAATATCTTTCCACGTTTTTGTAAATTAAATTCCTGAGGTATGAACATTTTTGTGAAAATCCGATAGTTTTAAACATCAGCTATAAATGTGAGAGATTAATATATAGCTACAGCTAAGATGCTTTCTGTTAAAAAAACCGAAACTTTGCCCGACCGAGGAATCGAACCCAGAACCCTGGGCTCGGTGGTCCCGCTCGCGCAACCAATGAGCTAATCTGCTTTCGAGTATTGGACAAATAAAGTCTAACATTTGAAATTCCTTATTCGATTAAACCGTTCCTTCGATTTTAATGCTCCAAAGGATAATTTACGTTTAATATAATATGGTTATAAAATATCAGAGAGGCAGACATTCCACCGGGCATTGGTGGCAAGTGAAGCCTCAATTTAATATCAAGTTATAATTTATACCTAATATTACTCATAATAAGGCTTACGTATGACCGCTACTGCTCCACAGACATGGTAATTTATGTATGTGTGAGGTCTTACCTCATGCTCGTGCTCACTAACATGAGGGCTTATGAAAATACTACCGACGCTTAGATATATGTATATATTATATTTTGTAGATTATACGTCACACTATGAATTTTAAAATACATTGAAACTACTTAAGAGACCCTACATTTGTTTACAAACTTTCTATCTCTATCGAGAAAGGAGTGTCTAGAGATTTTTCCTATGGCTTTTTTAACCTCCTCTGAGTTAACCTCCCCATAAGCCGCATTGGGGAACAGCTGATGATCGTAAATATATGTAAAATGACGTTCATCAAGTATACGTAAAATACCTTATGATGAAATAAAATTTTAGAGTTTGAATTTCAGAACTAAAAACGTTTGTTTTCGCCAAAAACCTCATCCGCCATTGTCTCCAAAAAAAAAAGTTTTCTATCTGACCAGCACACACAATGTATTGACGATTATGCTACCCGTAACTAAATGCTAATCAATAAATGCAGCTCCTTCGCCACTCTACAATAAAACTGTGCGCAGCCAACCAAACATCTGCAAAGCTTGTGTTTATGCATCTACGAGTATGCAACTAAGTAGATACTCCATTACTTCGCTATTTGAAGTTGGATCGTGCTTTTCTCAATTGATTAGATATGGTTTCAAGTGGTTGAACTATCCATTTAACCTAATGGACACAATTATAGCACATAGTTTTAGTATGAAAGAGTAATGTTCGCACTACTGTGTGTCGTGACAAAGCTAGCAAATACAGGACATGAAGCGTTCGGAGTTTGTACTCGAGAGCAGCACTACATCTGTGATCGACCTACTAGGTGGACTGCATTACCGTGTGCTGATAACACAAAAAGGTGGTTTGTATGAAAGTTCTTGTAGGTAGATGAAAGTAAAGAATTGCATTATATTACAGTTACATATGAAATGGTCGTATCTATAATCTTAACCAAAGCCAGACGTGGGTTGCACAAGGCCCGGTTTTTGCTGCCTTGTAAAGGCATCGTGGGCGAGGCTTGACTCACGCGCCCACCGTCTGATCACTTGTAAGCCTTGCTAATAAATACACACCTAGATATTACTTATTCACGTCCAATAATTCAGATTACCTATGCTTGTAACTGTATAATAATATTTCAACTTTCATGCACAGTTATAATAAAACTTCGGAGTCCATTAATTTATTCACTTTATTATAATGTGTTTATAATCTAAGTTTACATTTTAAAATAGAATTTGTACATATACAATCAGCCATATCAGTTGATATGGAATTATATAGGAACTTCTGTTAGATTTCCATGGAATTAAATTACGATTTCACTAAATGTAGAACTGAAAAGGATTAACATCAAATTATATATATTATATAATTATATCTCTTCAGGTTTGTCCGGGTCCGAGAATCGTCGTCACACCAATTTTGCTGTGAAATAGCTCTTTCACCTCTTACTTTGACTTATCAATTGTGACTTAACATCAGATGAACTGCATGCCCGTTTGCTGCCGTAATTATCATTAACAAATATTCTTATATGACTTTAAGATCCTTCGTATATGACGAGAAAAGAAAATAATTATATCGCGTAGTGACTTATTTCAATAATTCCTTGAAAAAGGAATTAAAAAACATAACTCTCGCCTGTATTTACTCGAAAGCGTAGGCAGAGGGGAACATCTCTCACGTTTGGCCAGTTATGTTTAGGTCCCATGTACTAGATGGCGAGCCTTCTTTTTAATCAGAAAAGCCATATTCACTTTTCTCGAGTCGGTAATGAAACCTAGTTCCCCTTGCTCGGCAGTCGTGCTTGGAACTACTAAGCCAACGAAGCATTTTTTACAATGCGTTAATGGTAGAAGTATAAAGTTGTAAATATAAATTATTACATTTTATAGCATACGAACATGTAGTTTAAATATTAACGCTAAATAATTTCTGCAGCCAATAATACCTACCTCTGACTAGGTTCAGTTCCTAAATTCGGGATAAATACTCCAACATAAAGCGCGAACGCTTCATGTTTTGTCATTCTTTATTAATCCATACCTTGGTAAGCTACTTGGTAAGCTTTTTAAACTGAAATACAAGTAGTGCGAAAACTACTGTTTCACGGCACTAACAGTATCGGTGGCACCAACTCAGTCGAGGTTGAAAGTTCTATCACCTGTAATATTTTCTAGACTTGAAACGAATTAGAAAATTTGTCTCGCGGTGGGAATCGATTGCATGGCGCCACATTTTGCAGACCGGCTCACCGCCATCTGCGTCACGGAGGTCGTCTGTCCTCAACTTAGCAGACAAGAAACAAATATTTTTAAATTTGACTCACTGCAGAAATCGAACCTTCGTACTTATGTTTTACAGATCTCATTTCCTGCTCTACTAAATATACCTAATAATACATTAGGTAATTAACAGTTATTAGTAAAATATTTGTAGTTGTGACTGGAGAAAACGTGTTAAGAACTTAAGCTAAACTGTCTTATAATATAGACACCTACGTCTGCCTTTAATTTGTCGGAGCTAATCCTAGAAACTGCATTACCAACTAATTTATAGGCTTAACGGATTTTATAAAGAGAAGAACCAAATCAGGAAAAAATAGAGTGAGTTGCGACTCACGGAAAGTTTAAAAAATGTTAGGACAACTTTATTATCTCTTAGCTGTTACTTAGTAACAGACACATTGACACGTTTAGAATTGGTTGAATATCAAGTTTCAAATGAGAATACCCAGTTGGCTGTAAGTGATGTAGCACAATTGGATCTAAATTGCAATTGCTGAAATTATTCGGTTCGCAGTGCGCTCTAAAAGTCGCGTAAAATATGATCACTCAACCTACGTTCATATCCTATCTACCTACTCACTTGTCATTTCGTAGGTATGCACTATATACGAGCAATACGGAATAACATCATTGATGAAGTAATGAACTCGTAATCTTAGAGATATATTACTATGCATATTCAAAAAAAATGTAAGTCAGAAATTAAGCGTAATTATTATTCCTAAGTTTTAATCTATAATTTCAGTATAACTAAAAGGTTTTATGGTTTACTCAATTACCTCTGTCATGACTAATTTTCGCCATTATTAAAATAAAGTAAATTTAATAATATATAAGTAAGTACCTCATTATTTGGTGTTATTTTAGAAACATCCAGCATTTTTATGGAAATTGGTGTAGCAAACGGCGCACAGTGTAATAATAAGTGACCACTGCAGCCCATGATAACTGTAACCGACTCAAAACAAACCCATCGGTATTTTCGAAGTCAGTCACAAGTAGGTTGCTGCTCCTGGGAACTACTTAAGTCAGTCGCCTCCCGAGTCTTGTGTGTGCCGGCTGTCACACGAAACCCAACTCATAAGAGCTATTTCACTGCAGAAATAG
>DWIE01001042.1:0-11974 GCA_018248235.1 Choaspes benjaminii | reverse complement strand
ATCAAGGGGACTTGCGTCACTGATGGCACGAATAGCTTTTTTTTGTATTATAAATGCTTTCGATGCACGTAAATGTTACTGTAGCCTAACGTGGTCCTTGTGTCCGTGCGCTCCAGGCATACTGCGTGCGCGGCGCGTGCCGCTCGCACAGCGACCAGTGCCGCCTGCTGTGGGGCTCCACCGGCGAGAGCTCTGACCAGCGCTGCTATACATCCACCAACACCAAAGGCGACAAAAACGGCAACTGCGGGTACCGGCGCGGCGAGCAGCTGCAGTTCGTGCGCTGCGCGGAGCAGGACGCGGCGTGCGGCCTGCTGCAGTGCCGGCACCTCAACGAGCGGCTCGAGTTCGGCATGGAGTCCGTCTCGCAGCTCTCCGCGCTCTTCATCAATAACAACGGTACAATAATCCCGTGCCGCACGGCCATAATAGACTTGGGTTTGAATGAAGTGGACCCCGGATTGGTCCCGGACGGTGCCAAGTGTGGAGAGAACAAGATGTGCTTGAAGCAGAAGTGCGTGCCCGTGGAGCTGGTGCGGGAGAGCGTAGCCAGGAAGAAGACCTCCGTCTGTCCTTCCAATTGTTCCGGACACGGAGTGTGTAATTCTGAAGGACATTGCCATTGCGAGTACGGTTTCGCGCCGCCATTGTGCGCGCTGCCGGGCGCGGGCGGCTCGGACGATTCCGGACCCGCTTCCGACTCAAGCGGGCAACGAAACTTCATGGTGGCCATGTATGTGATATTCCTCGGAATATTACCGTCGATCCTCATCATCCTCTTCTTGATGTACTATTCGAAGCACAATGTTCTGTCGTGGTGGAAGAAGCCCAGGAAAACGTACGTACACAGGCTGTTCAGAAGGAATTCCAGTGGTGATGGCACGAACTGCAACCTTAGCGTACCCAAGTCTAATTTTAACTTTAAAAATATCACTAACCACTCCACCTCTACTTCTTTCTTAACACTATTTCATATAAAACGTGAAAACTATCCAAATAATAATGTAGGAACTCCTAAATGTAGTCTATGCGTAAAAGAGTGCGAGGGCAGTATGCCAAGTCATATTTACGAGAATATATGTGAACACAAAAATGAAAATAACAATTTGCCAAGTCAAACTTGGAAACAAACATTTTTAAACTTTGCAGAGAAAAGGAAAAAGTTTCCTGTGAAAAGTTTTGCTAGAGAAATAAACAAAGATGACATACATATTGCTAACAACAGTACTGAGCTTGTTGATAAAGGGCATGTGAAAAATCTTAGCAGTAAATTAGAACCAACGCCTGGAAAACAACTCCACAATCCAGATTTAACAAAACAAAATAAACACAAACCCGCCATTATTAATACTGGATTAGCATCAACTACAAATAAGAACATTAATTTGGACAAATCTGATATTAATATAATTGACAACAAAGTATATTGTAATTTACCAAATAAACAGGTAACAGAAGTCTTAAAATCAAATCAAAAACCTATCATTAATCATGATGATGCAAATATGAAAGCACATTTCAAAAATAATTTGGTTCCCAAAAATAAATCAGTTAAGTTTAATAAAGCACAAGCAACAAAACCGAAGATAGATAAAACCAAATTAGTGATAGAAAGTAAAGGTCTAGCATCAACTACAAACGAAAAAATTATAAAAAATACCTTGAATAATACAAAACAACCAGGTCACGTTAAATCAATTGTAAAAAAAGAACATATTAGTCAATGCACTTCCAACAGTAAACCAAATAATAATGTAATAGTACCTCATAGTGCAGGTAACAAAATGAATAAAACCGACTCAGAAACAAGTGCTAAGAACTATGTCCCGCTTGCTGGAAGTAATGTAAAAAATCTGCGATTAAAATTCGCCCAAGCAATGGATGATAACTTGCGGAAACCAAATTCCCATGTACCTCATGATAGTGCTAGTTATATCTAATATATAAAAAAATGGATAATGTTTTCCATACATTCCACTGTTATATATATTAAATAAATTAAAAATAAAAATTTAAACCATATATTTCATCTTTTAAAACAGACTTTATATCTAATCTAATATCTAATATATTATATAACTAATGATGTTGTGTTGTTGTCGTGAATAGTAAGTATACCAGAAATATAATGAATACCTAATACTCATTAGCAAATTATAATTCGTTTGTAAGCTAATCGCCGCAAAAAGTATCGCTCTTGGTAGGTCTCCTAATTGAATCTAAGGAATAACATAATCTACTCCTAGACATTTTTAAAATTCCATGATCAAACAGGACGAATACTAACAATTTTTAATATAGAATAAGTGTTTACATAGTATATAACTTAATTGTAGGTGTTGAACCAGTCAAATACAACCCGATTTAAAATCTGCAATGTACTGTGTATGCTGGTTCAAACAATAACAGTGTATTATTTATATTTAGGTTTATTTATCAAGGATTTCATTTTTCTTATTTAACATGCTTATTTTTAGTGGGTTTGCACTTGCAAAATAGTAAGAATGCTGTTCACTAAAATTGTTGGGTCTTGGACGAAAATATCTTTGCCCATTTAATACTGATTATTCATGAAATTGTTACTTTATTTAAAATTGGATGATCATTTTTTGCATTGTCTTTGGGAACGCATGTGCTTGTCTTATGTCTTGTAATTATTGTAGTTAGTAACTATCAATAAATGATTTATGCTTTTAATCTGTCTTCATTTGAAAACAAAGATGTTGCCATTAAAAATATTTATTTGATTGGCAACATTTTACTTTCCTTAGTTTTGTAGATGGTGATTTGTACTGCATTTGTGTTTGGTGAGTGGTTTATTTGGGTTTATTGTGCTAACCACGCATGATTTGCTTTGTTCTAACCTTGTTGGTGTGTTTCTTATAATAAGTAGTAACTTTTTTCTAATATATTAACTTTAATATTAATATGCTTACTATGCACAGTTATATTGACTTAAAAGTGGCATAAAACGCTCCAAAGTCCATCTGCTCAGTCTTATCTCAACGGACATTTCATTAATCTTTATCTTGGACACATCCATTCCTTGCCATACTTTTTATGCACATTACTGCCTCTATTTCAGTTGTTTATTTTTGTAACTCCTTACCCCTGTATATTTGATTGGCTCTCTCAATTATATCTTTTAATAATGCCCTAAGAAATTATTATCTAAACTTATACCTTGTTACCTTCTTCTCTCTCTTATTTAATCTAGTAATCTAGTTCTATGCATAATGTTATCTTATTGAATGAATGAATGAATATTGCTATTTGTTCAAATATTATTTTTTAATATATTCCACTCCAGATCTCTGATATTTTTCTACACTGCTATAAATAACACCAATATTCAACATTATTTAAGTTTCTTGGGCTATGCCTTTAAATTATCTCATATACTGTACTTATTGCCCGCCACCCTCCCTTTAAATGTGTTGCCTGGTAGAATTAAGGATAAGTGATAAGGCTTTTTATTGAACATCAGTTTCTTATGTAAATCTTATGAGATTTTGGTCCAATAAAGGGTATTGTAAAATATATTGTATAGTAAATAATTAATAAATGTTCATGCTATTTTAATGACTTAAAAATACTAAATCATACTTTTGTGCATCTTTTAATTACGCGACCGACCTTGAAATGTATATTCTCATTTCCAGGATGCAATCACCAAAGAAGACCAGCCTCCAACGTCGCCTATCGCGCAGTGCGAGCAAATTTGCAGCTAATTTCCAAAATGGTGGTCCAAATAACCCACAACCGGTCAACGTGCACACTCTGTCAAACCCAGATGACATGAGCTCGAGTCTTCTGCGAAGTGATTCAGATCACAGTCCCGCAGGGAATATAAATCCATCAGTTAACTTCTTCGGAAACTTCAAAGGGTTCTCCCTTACGCCTATAGACAAAAACCAACCCCAGAACGACAAGGAAACTCCGGCTTCGAGCAAGGAGAATACCGTGAAGAACGTTACAGAAAAATTAAACGCCAAGAGTGCCAAAATCATTCCAGTGCACCGCAGTGGAAGCAATAGCCAAAACCTAAGTCAGGGTGCTCTTAAGTCGGCCTTGAGATCCGCTCCACCATTGCCTATTGTACCAACTACGGTGAAAACAAGCCCAAAAACTAGTCCATCCGTTAAAAGAACAAACAGCTCAGTCCAAAATAAAATAAAAGCCCTAATAAGCACGGAAAAGGCTGAAGACATACCCCTACCTATAAACAACCCAGCGCCGAGACCGGTTATTTCTAGTCCAATATTAGAAGCGTCTACGTGTACTGCGAAAGAATTGATTTCCCCACTACAAGGTTCAAAAACTATGGGACCTATTCGTGCTGCTCCCAATTTACCGACCATTACGCCAGATTTACCTAAAAGGCCACTGAGTATGCATTCAGCAGGCAATGTTCCTCAAAAGCCTCTTCCTGAGGAGCCGAAAAAGGTAAAAGAAGGGATTTCTCTAAATAGAATTGCATCTTTCCTGAAGCAAGAAAAACCAAAGGAGAAGGAACGCAAACCAGTGGAAAGAAGCCATTCCTTACCGAAGAATCCTAATCATCAAGTTAAAATCCCCAAAACTGTCGACAAAGTAGCTTTACGAAATTTGCAAATATCTAGCCCTATACTACAGAAAGAAATAGATCTGCCGGTTACCACCATCCCGGTAGTCTCCGACTCGGAAGATGCAGACGACTCAAAGGCGTTCGTTAACAGAGCCCAGAGTATGCGCGCCCCGAGCGCCCAGAAGCCGGCGATCCAGAGCTTCGGCTCGATGCGGCAGGCGCCGGGCGTGCCGCGGCCGCTGTCCGGCGTGGGCCGCCCCACCGCGCCGCCGCCGCCGCTGCCTACGCAGCCCGCGGGCACCCAGGAAACTATCTACCAACACCCTAAACAGCTCGACCTCAAGTCTACGGACTATGTGGACTGTATTGAGGAAAAACCAGCGCCTTTAGCTCATATTGACGAGGAATCCGGTGACAACATCTACGCCATCATTGAGGAGAGCCCCGACAAACATGACATGGTTCTCCCTGGTAAATCTTTGCCAACCAAAACCGCTCCTCAGGTTCCCCCAGTGGATTATAAATCTCCTAAACCTATCACTTCCAATTCCGGAAGTACGGAAAGCATGGGTTTGTTGGGAGAAATTGTTAATGAAATTCAAAACCGCCACTTCGATTCTATATACTCGGCTTCCACGCTTGCGAGAAAGAAGGAGAAAGAGAAAAAGAAGAGAGAGAGTGAGGGCAACAGGGACAGCACGTACATGAACACGGATCACTACAAGACGCCAGAGAGCGTGTACAGTAATTCGGGCGCCAAGTCTAGTGCTTCCACTACTAGTAGTGGATACTTGCACCCCTCGGCGGTTAACATTCCTACATATATGAAAAAAGATGAAAGTGAACCCAAACAAGAAATTGAAAAATCTCCCCCCTCGCCTACTCTAAAAGCGAACTCGAAAATCCCTATGTTTGCACGACAAGTAACACCACCTGGACTTCGCACTACCTCAACATTTAAGAACGTACCTCAATCACCGAAAACTGCTACTAAAAATGTTAACTTATCTAGAACTCTTTCTAATAGTCCCGACGTGGTTTCCAGTTGCGCTATAGCAGACACGAAGAACACAAAAGCGCCGGATGTTATTAACAACAATAAACCAAGCGAACCACCAAAAGTCGCATCAAAACCCAGTGTAACAGCTAAACCAAATGATAACAGACCACCATTGCGTCCCGCACCTACGATTGATAAGAAACCCGTCACAAAAACAGCTCCCACATTGAAACCAGTCAATTCGTCTTCAAACCTGAATAATAAATCACAAACTGAAAAGAATCCGCCTTTAAATAAAGTAACCTCAAAAACCGATTCTAATGTTAAAGCAATAGCGGATAATTTAAACAAGAATCGACCAAAAATTGTCCCGAAACCGAATACAATAAGTGCCAAGACTGATTCTTCAGCTAAACCTAACGCAACGAAGCTATCAGCTAAACCTTCTAATGTTGCTAGCTTACAACAAAAGTTTGAAAATCGAAAATCAATAGGAAAAGAAATTACTACCGTGTCGAAGAAATGATTTAGTGTTTTTTTCATGTACAACTAATTATCACTTATAAAATAGTTGTATTGAATGCTATGTAAAGTCAGCTATTGTTACGTACTGTTTTATGTAATTTAATATTGACATTTACAGTTCAGTTATTCGTAAATATTCTGAGTAACGACATCTAGCTCAAAAGTTAGACTTTCATATGATTTATGTCGTCCATGAAAGTGCTGTTTTAAGTCCTCATATGGTAACTGTAGAACTCGAATAGGACAAATACGTCCAAAAAAATTAGACTGTAGAACGACTTACAACGAAACATCCAGAAAGCCATTTTAGAAAACAGTGTACAATTTGTAGTTGTAGATTAACGTTTAAGGCTGCTAATATGGTTATTTCTATATTTAATAAAGCCATATATATGGCGTCGTTCATAATACACCCGTTTCTATTAATTACTTAATGGAGCTGAAAATTAAAGTCTTACTCCTATTTAAGTTAAAAATTAAAGATCTCCACTTTGTACTATATTACAATAATTAGAAAACTCTGACAACTTTGCCAGAGGTTGAAATACTGTTTGACCTAGCAATAGATAATACTGAATCACTTACTTAGTAAACATTAAGAGTGTCAAATTGTTTAATATACTCTTTAAAAGTCTGCTTCCTTAAAGTAAAATTATATAAAAACGGGTGTTGTACGAGCCGCCTGTTATGTAAAGTAGCTAGAAGTGCTATGAATGATGTCATTGTAATTATACAGTATACAAGTTCGTTTCTAGTCGATTATAAGTATGTATGAACGGATGTTTACAACAAAACGATTGAAGTTTATGAACAAATTGACTTTACGAGAAAACAAAATTTTTGGTATCACAAACTTCACTGAAATATTCAATGTTTAATTATAACAAGAATTATCATAATTATGACTGAATCATTATTGCAACTCCATTAAAATTGGCGTCAAACGTGATATTAAAGAAGGTAATGAATTATTTTTTTAGATGGAAGTTGATTTGAGATTGAGAAGTGTTCATATTTTATAAAGCATTTTCAAATATAGATCTAGTATACTATGTATAATATAACGCTAGGCATACTTAAGTTAGGGTTTGTATGAGTTTTTTCAAACAACACTAGAAAATTGACAAGAATTCATACAACTAGATTTAGAATTAAGATCTCTGTAAATATGAGTTATATTCCTCACAAAATTTATTGTTTGATTGCGAACAAAATGTGAAGTGTCTTAATCATAAATAAAATAAATGTTTACCTAGTATTTTTATAATGACTAGCTAATATTTGTGTATAAATGAGATTGTATTGTTTTCATGACTTGTAAGACTCAAGGTAATAGAGAGTCATCAATACATTTAATTGTACAGAAGTTTGTCATGATAGGTATACTTAGATGATATTTGGACGTAGTACATATTTCTATTAGTTTGGTGACTCACTATTTTCCTGTGTCTAAACTGAATGTTGAGTGTGTATAGAGATTTGTTGTACATGGGCGTACGTAGGCCGAAATCTTACAAGGTGCGCACAGACTGATTATCTTATTTATGGCTTAAATGTTTAAGCATTTACGCTTCTAGGGCTTATCAGGCTTTTGTGTTATGTTATGAATAAAAAAAAAATCTAACATAATATTTGTCTTTATTAAAAAACTAATCAAATTGATAAGTGTACAATAATCAAAGTGATAAGTGTAAACTTATCACTTTACACTTATCACTTTGAACTAGTATTTTTTGCATCAATTCTATTTTTGTATACTTTCATTATTTTTTAAACTATTTAGCTTATTTTACCAATAGCTAATGAATCCATGGCAACAGGACTAGTGTTGTCACTATAAAATTAATGTTCTTTGTATGTACCTTTCGTAAAGATGTGACATAGTGGGCGGAAATCGTCATTGAACTTGATCTCTTTTTGCGTGACCTACGTGCGCTCATTTTTGACTCAGGCCATTCAATATTCATAGATTATTCTGTATATTTCAGTACTGGTGCTAGAGCAATACATGCGCGTGTCTGTCTTCACAGTCTCCATAGCTTGTAAAATATTTTTATATACATTGTGTAAAGTGTCTTTAGTAGCAGTGGCGTTTATGAATGTCTAAACAAGGAATGTTACTTTTTGTGTCATACAAGTTAAGAACTTATAGTATTTATCAACACTCAAATGTATAATATTATTTTTATAAATGCAATATAAAATATACAATTTCATATTTTTCCGTAATAACTAATTTTGTCTAAGATCTATAAACGCCCAGCAATGTTAAGAGGCAATAAAAGAAAGATATTGTTATTGTAATAGTTTAAAATATACGCGATAATCGCTCGTCCAATAATTTAATTCACTGCCAGCATGGTACAAAACTTTGGTGCTCGTTCTGTGTCGCAAATGCAAATATAGTATGTTGTTGAATATGTGTTATATTCGTGGATGAAAAGGAAAAGATGGGCCATGGAATTAGATAGCCATTACTCTTATGCTTTTTTGCATTATTAGATAGAACTATAGTAAATTTGTTTTGTCTCACATTTACTAATTATATTCAATTTAAAGTGACATATTTAGAATATATGGTTTTGTGAATCTGTCTCTACCTTCCCTATACATAGTTATATGCTGTGGTAACATAGTGACACTGCTTCGAAGAGGATATAATGTAGATGTTAGCCACTGTAACAAATCTAGCTCTGTACATACAAACCCACATTCTGCTACACTTGCATTGATTTTAAATGTTAATATGCAAATTGATTTATCATAGTTATATTTAATTAGGTACATGCTTATTGCTTAAGTCCATTTCAGGTGTTCATGTATTCATAAAATAATAATCATAGACCGGAAAAATAAATACATACTTTGTTACTAATGGTTAGTACAGTTGATCTTTACCTTAATAAATATATTTTGTAATGTTACAGATGAATAACATAAGTAAATAATTATTTTATATGTTGCCATACATTAAATATTTTTAATATTAAAGTATAGAATATCACAGTTTTGCCTTATCAAGCTTAGACTTGAAGTCCTCACCTGACGAGTATTGGTTTATAATTGAAGAATAACTTACAATAAGGTAGAAATGATTAGCAGTATAGAAACAATAATTATAACACTAGAATGAACAGCGTTACAAAATGCATGTGGACTGCTGAGTGGTGCTAGAAAACACAAGTATTTGTAATTCTTTGAAAGTGTCAAAGAGTCTGTTTACTTTTGTACTAATATTAGTTGTACAAATAGAAATAACAGTTGAATTTATTAGTACAATAATATTTTAAATTTGAAAGATGTCATACAATACAAGGATAACATCCATTTTTATGCAATAACTGTAATAAGTATGTCATTCATTGTTAGTTAATTGACTTGCTGACATCTTATTAAAAAAACATGTATTAAAAATCTTTATTCCCATGATTTTCAACTTAATTGAATGGTTCAGTGAACTTGAGTTTTTCTAAATAGTTTACTATACTGTTCTATTTATTAGATTCAATAATCTCTTATTATAATTTAAGAAGATTATCTGCCACTCTCAGCACACATGCATTCATGATTACTGTGTTTATACACCAACTGTATATGTGGCATGAGAATATATTTATTTAGCTTTTAAAATGCTGTGTCAATTATATAATCAGATTATAAATATAAATGTTATCTGTGTAATGTAATCTGTATCTATGTAATGTTATCTTTTCCAAACAGCTGCATCTTACAGGTGAAGTTATTTTATGGATTTACAGGTGATAGAACTTTTATGATTGACTGGATTGGCATGACCATCAAACCTATTTGTGCAGTGAAACAGTAGTGTTTGCACTACTTTTGTTTTGGTGTAAAGGTGTGATTTTGTTTCGGTGTAAGGAACATTTAGTTTTGTGATATTGTGAATCCAGACCAGTTACATGTTTGTCAGTTGGTTTTATCCGTAATGAATTTTTAACAACTTTACTACTTATTTGTAAAAAATACTGTCAAAGCTTTATAATAGTACAGCGTCAGTATAACATTATAACAAGGTATGAACAGCGAAGATTAAGAAAACAACATAAATTATAAAACGAATTAGTAATAATTTCACCATTTTCAAACGCACTAAGTTGTTCACAAATCATGTGACTCTCACATAACATGGCACTATCGATTTCATGACATGATGTCGGAATGAGAAATTGTTTAAAGCCATTTAAATTTATCAGATTTTATTACCATTCTCGTTGATTTCCCGAAATGATTCTGTTTGCTGTACAGAATTGTTTAACTTACATCCATTGAACTTGGTTTGCAAAAACAAATAATCAAAGGACTTTGGAAACTTTTATAAAGCATCTAAGTGAAAGTATGAAAATTACCTTTTGTTAACTCAAAAACTTTCACATTATCGAAAAACTAAAAATCAATAATTAGTAATTAATCAACAAATCGTCTTCTTTGTTTTTGCAATCGTTTTATCTGTTTTCCCGCCTGTATTTGTTTTTTTTTTTTTCGATTGTTACAAGTTGTGCAGCAGTATTGACAGATGTCAAATTTTGTCACATTCTATAATGGGAATACACTAAGTTAAATTTAACATTTCTATAACATATATCATCTTGACATTTTGTGTTGTATCGATAATGTTTTTAAGTTACTCATGTTATATTGACTGTTAATGTAATAAAACTTAATAGATCAAACATTAGAAAACGTTATTGAAGATGTACACATATTGTAGAAATTTAAAAGTTATTGACTGTCCTTGTCGGTTTAATAATAGTCTTATGAACAAGGAAGTGTATAATATTAAATTAATTACAGCAGATCAAAAGGAGAACCGCTTCACCTGAAGCAGAAAGAGGTTTCAATACTAAATAGCGAAAAAAAGTGAAAAGTCGTACATCTGGCAACTATAATGTGCGGCTAATTCAAGGTTTATGGTAAAAACAATTGTTTAATAAGATAGATAATAACTGCAATGAAAATAGGTATTTATTATTTTAATATTGCCTATTAACTGATCACTCATGGGTGATTCGATAGACAGGATCAAATTATTGATGATATGTTGATTACATGTAAAATAATGTACTTACTAAAATTTTAGAATAAAATTCGCATGTACCAAAAGGTAAAAAGCGTTAAACAAAAGATTATTGTATTACTGTCTCTAAACTAAACTTCGTAATATAAGACCAAATTGTGATACGATGTATTTTGTTTCATTATAAAAATGAGTTCTAAAAGTACATATATATAAATAAATACACCAAAGAAATTGTATTTAGGAGCATATTGCAGCTTCGCTTATTGACTTGTTTAGGAAAAAAAAAGTGTACTTGAATGAAAGAATGGGATTTCGATTTGTAATGTTTTATATCAAGACTGTGGGGCAAATGTGTAATTGTTTATTTTTGCACTTAACTACAATGGCAGCTTCCATTGTTGGAGTGAGTTAGAAAAATATAGCTTTGTTTTAATAAATGATTTATTATTATCATTATAAGAAATAAAATAAAACTGACTCACGAGACATAGCTATTTCATTTTATTCTTGTTCCTTAATTAAACTTATTATTTTATATAACTGACAATAATTTTAAAGTCATAATAAGTTTTCTTTAAATCTTTCCATAAAAATATTATGAAGTAGCGCACGGGCTTGCAGTCTTCCTGCTGGTAAGTAGCTACTGCAGCCTATTACATCTGTAATCACAGATGCGGTGTTACTTATTTATTAGGTATACATGTTGATAATTGTTAATCATTACTCTGACTATGTGGATTAAAAACAGCCTCGCACAATTAAGAAAGTACAGACAGTTTCTTAAAATTATATTTTAAGAAATGACTCCAGTGACACTTTTATAAACGTTTTGTCTTAAAAACAA
>DWIE01001041.1:0-11978 GCA_018248235.1 Choaspes benjaminii | reverse complement strand
GTGATAAGTGGTGATGATTATTACATTTAGTGATTGTGAAGTGGACTAATTATGTGTAACCGCAACATAGAAACTTTAGCGGTGCGTAAACTGGGTCTCTCTGGCTCGGTTAATTTATATCTGTGCGAGCTGGCACTTGGAGTTTCTCGTCAAATACTCCAAGTACAATATTAAAATGTGCATCACTAACATTTTAATATTATCATCTTAAAATTTACTTGTTATTGGCAAAATGGCCAAGAGCCGAAAAGCCAAACGATAAGAAAAAAAAATACCTGTGGTCGATTTTGAAATGAAATGTACTACGAAATAACTTGAATTTGCAATTTCCTATTTTTAATTTAACATCATATTGATACAACTTTTTTGGTGATGAGTTTTAAGAATTATGTTATACTTACTTTTTTAAAGTGTGTAAACATTTTATATTCGTATATCTGATTGAAGTAATGTCATAAAAGGTGGTAATTAATCGAAATGAAGGATTACATCCGTATCCAATTACTCCCTGTTTTAATTACTATCCGATAAAGCTACAAAAATGCAATATTGGCGAAAAATGCAGAAGTGAAGTGTGTGAAATGTGCAGACTTGTTAGCGATTTGACGATAGATACGTAGCTAGCTGTGGAGCGGCTCCGCGAGGTGTGAACAAGTTGGTGATAAAGAAGCATCATCGTCTGGACGTCACTCTCAACATCAAAGGTGCGAAAGTGCAGCGAGCGCAGGGTTGCCACTTTCCCTTTTAAGAACTTGCATTTATTCATAAAATATTTTGACTGTAAAATTGTTTTAACATTTTTTTTTTAACATCACCATTTTATCTCACGTCGTTCTGTCAAAATTAGGCTTATAAATTTTGCACAACTGCATGGAGAACATTATAGTTATAACAGTGCATCAGTTAGACAATAAGGCTGCCATTAAAAGTATTCTTAAATGTTGTTTACATAATTAAAAATATGTACTATTTATTAATGTTAGGGATTTTCCCTATTTTATTTTCCTCTAAGCCAAACCTGTGTTAGGTCCAACCAAAACAAAACGAAAAAAATTTAAACTTTAGCGAGACTAACGAACTTTTCTATCTATACCAGTCTCGAAAATTCCTCCACCAAGGAATTCCCATATTTTATCTTAGTGCTATAAAAAATCTTAAATACGCAATTTGAAAAAAATGAGGGCCATATAACAAGATAAAAACCTCTCAGGTCGGAGAGAGTACTAGTATGACACATGAACAAAATTTAATTGAAGTCAGTTCATTGATTTCGGACATTCGCGTGGACGGACATTGTGACACGAAATTTGTATATATCAAGATATTAGTTTACGCATAACTATTTACTGATAAAGCGCTTGATATATAATGTATCTCCAACATATAACGTAGCGTATGTAATTACTAAGTATGTTCCCATATTGGATTACGTTATGTTTCGCTTCTTCTCAAATTAGAGAGACAGACACGATATCGATATAAATCGATTTTGGTACATTGTTAATAATCACATGGATTTAAAAGCATCACATTTTGAATTTACAGGAAAGCCTTTCTAATTTAACAATAAGTAATGAAGGAGTCATCTATAGCATTATTAATAATTTATCTGCCACCAGTGATCGAGGTTATCGACCAAAAAAGCTTCACACTCTTTCCGGCCTAAAAAGAATTTATAGGCCAAAACAATTGCACATGTTTATAACTTCGTCGTTTTACCATGAATAACATAATAATTATGTTTTCAATAAAACAGGATGTCATTTTGAAATATACTTCTTCTTCTCTAATGTATATTGCTTAGTTTATCTTGACGTTGTTGAGCTTTGTGCTGATCTAGGGTTAAATGTTACCCTTTTGTATTTTAACTATAAATAAGCAATGACATAAATGGCGTATGTGAAAGTGTGTAGGCGCGGCGGCACAAAGGATTGGTCGCGTCATTTGCGGCTGCCGGCAGCGGCGCTCGGTCAAAGGTTACTCACCTATCGTGACATATCAACCTGCATCAAAAATCCATATGTTGTAACGTGAACGTCAAACATGGTGTGCATTTAGCGTTTCTCTTTTCAATCATTTATGTTTGGTGGGCTTCGATAATTGTGTCATTCGAAACTGAACGATGTACAATGGCGCGTAAAATAATGTGCTCATGGTTACCTTTCGTGATTTGCGAATATTTTTTTTATCAAAATGTGAGTAGGAAACGATCATGCTCCTGATTTAAGTGACCGTTGTCCATGTCGACCATGATGGACTTAAAATTGACCCATCGTTTTGCTCGAAGTCGGTCACAAGTGCGTTGGTGTGGGTTAAGATGGTAGCCTCATGTATTATTGTGGCTACCACACCCTTTAAGCTGAAACATATTATTACTCATACGATCTATTTCACAGTAGAAATAGATGTGGTGGTGGTACGCACCTAGGCGCACCCGGATAAACTCGGCCACAACACCGATAACTTTGTGTTATAAATATTGTTTTCAACATCAATTAACGGTATTTTCTTTCAATTTAATAGTAGCAATTTTCTATAGATTGATTAAACATAAAAGTAAAATGTATTCGAAAAACATTATTAAGCAATTTGTACTGAATTTATTCAAAACAGTCGATACTGAGGCTTTTCTGTCGGTGATAATAATACGGAAGAAATTAATAAAGGAATGTCTTAAAAATGTGGCATAGTTTGGCGATTTGTTATTAAATCTTAACGCGGTCTTTATTATTTGCTAAAGTATCTCGCCAGTAAAATTACGGAATTCTTTTTTATGTCATAAATCTTAACTGAGTTTCATACCAATATAAAGGTAGCAACGCAAACAGGACAAAAAAATATTTATTGTATATGGAAACCATAATTGAGTTCATCGAGACGATTTTGCTGTCTATCTCGTTTCCATATTATTATAGCTTGTCAATTTTCGTAAACGAGACATATGAGTATTTGATAACTGTCGTACGTGTGTAAGGATTGTAACACTGCATCTACATTGCAAGACGAAATAATTTAGCAGTAGTCAAGATTAGGATAACTATACGCCAAATATCGGTAACACTACGCCTTCAAAATCATGCAAGACTCGTAAAGTGTAGATTGCCATAAGTTAGCTATATCTGAATATCAATCGATATTAGTTGTCAACTTCCATAAATCGATTTCCATCTCTAATTAAGTCAACATTAAAACATGCAACTAATCAAGTAAAATTTATTCCTATACACAGTACTTATCTACAATATTGATTTGTATAAGACGGTAAATATGCTAAAGTAAGCCTAAACATAAAACTCCAGTTTGGATTGTTGTAAGGGGGTTTTATTTGAGTCTAACGAGAGAATTATACTCAAATTTAGCGATAAATGTCGTGTCTGTGACAAAAAATCTGTGCATTTAATATGCTAAAAATATGTTCATCAAGAGTACGTAAAATACCTTGTGATGAAATAAAAGTTTTGAATTTTAATTTATTGCAACAAGTAACTTTAGCGTAAACGCAGCCCTGCCTGGAGAGGCGGCGGGAGAAAAGAAAAGTGGGTGCGGCGCAACAAAAGGGAAGTCTCCTCGCGCGCCAAGGTCGGCTCTTCGCCGCTCCGGCCCGCTCAAAGGTTAGCACACCCCGAGGACTGACTCTTTTTGATACTACTTTGTTTTCAATATTTCCACAGTTGATAGTCACTTATTTTCTTTGCTATTGAATACAATTTTTATTGCTTGTCGGTCCAAACTTTTAACTTAATTGTCACTTTTTATTAACCTTTTAGTGACTTCACCAAGTCACAGCAATGCCGGCCGGGTGCTATTAGTTGTATATAGAACAACACGAACCACAGCCCCCGCATCGCACGGGTAGCATTTTATTGTTATTAATTAATTATCTATAGTCCGATCACTTCTGGTGGATGAATGGGGAAGGGTTTACGCAGTTTTAGCAGATATCTATATATCTACAGTGCCTGGATATTTCCAAGAAAAAAACCACATGCATTCAAGTCTAATGGCAAGCCATCTTACGGCAGTGGGTTGATAATAATGCATTTTTTTTGGTAGAATAAAAAAAAACAAAAAATATTGTACGAAAATATACGACATATTTAAACTTTCATTGATATTAGCATAGATATTATAGTGAGCTAACGACGATTTAAAAAAATCAACTTCTGTGCTAGATGTCAATTTTTTTTTCTACGATGCATTATGTCGACGTTTAGACTTCAATTCAGATTTCCATTTTTTTCAATGATGTCAGTCTATAGATATCAGTGAATAATGGAAAATATGTAAATTTAAATATATTAATTTGTAGGATAAGTATAAATCAAACTTGCCAAAAAGTCAAAATAAAAATCGCTACCAAATTTCATATCCTCTGGGCTCTGGGCTCTGGGCTTGTTTATTTTTATTTACTTATTTAAAGTTTATGCACACACCGCTGAGTTTTTATTATAAAAAACAGTACAGATACTTAGGTGTACTTATTCGTGTAAGGAATTTCCACCAGCAGACACGTGGCTGGAGACTCATATGAAGAAAGGTTGAGTGCCCAAACAAAAAAAAGGAAAAAGATATATCTGAATATTATCTAAAAATTTGTAATTTCTCTTACATATGGCCTCGTGATGGTTCTACTTATCTGAGAGCAAACGGTCTGGACTCCATGTGTAAATATATGCAATGGTTGTGATTTACTCATGTTTAACTATCCAGTCCTGCGGGCGGAACGACAGGCGTCTGTTTGTTCTAGAGTGAATATTTTCACATCCTGTTATTAGCCTGCCGCTTGTCACAATCAACGGATTTGAAGTGAAACGGCAACTATAATGACAACGCAGCGGCGGCGTGTCCGTCTCGGCTTTCCTCCGTCACAAAGGCTCTGTGTGTCTACAAATGTCGCCGCATTTATTTTACCTACTAATACAAACGGAGCAAATTCCCTGTTACCCGTGCGCGCGGGGTCTCGCTGAGCTTTATTTAAAAACGCGAAGATTCTGTTCTCTTATTACACGGAACTTGTGATAACTCGTCTAGAATTGCCAACGCTCCTTTGTGAGGCGCAAAGTATGTAACATCTATATTATACCAGGGGATGCATATAAAATGTATTCACTGTTTATTACAAACTTTCCATCGGTCCACTTGTAAAGCGCCGAGCAACCTTCAACGCGAAGTATATTAATAATATTACCTACAAGAGAAAATTTATGTCCACTTAAATTTTCGACGTGAAATATAGCTTATCTATTTCTTTTATGTCATGAAATAGCACAGGGGTTTGCAGTTCACTTGATGGTAAGTGGCTACTGCCGCCCATGACGTCTGTAATCACAGATGTGATGCTAGTCTTAAGACATATATCGAACGCCTGGTGTTCCGCGTGCGCGTTCTTCATCTGTCTATAACGACCTTTACACCAAAACACTAAGTGTAATGCAACTAAACGTACCTATATCTAGTGGATTTTTGCTGCGGTTATTTAAGCTGCACTTATAACTAAAAACTTGGTTAATAAGAATTAATTTATAAAACCATTGAAATTAACCTTTATTTATAAGGAAATAGTTTTGGTTTAATTTTCGTACTTGTACATTAAATTAATAAATTGACATGGAATAATTAATAACAGCCAACAAGCTAAAATGTAGTTGGTTTTATAATTGTGCAGCGACGAGTCCCACGGTGGGCTCCAATAAAACGCGGCGGGCGACAAATCGCTATATAGAGTTTTAATTCGAGCCGTATGCTTGATGATGATGGCGCGCACAAAGGGCACAAAAGTAATAAAGGGGTGTCGAGTGTTCATCGCGCACCGCCCTCTCCACTGCAAACACGGCGCTCGGCTGCAAACTGCGATACATTACCGGCACTATAAATAACGTTCAATGTTTATACCTTCATAATACTAATTCGACGGTTCCGAAGCTGTGCTCAGCCGGCCGACGGATGGAGGAATGCCTTTCTATTCCCCGTCGGCCGACATGTTAACGTCTCGGTGGTCAGAGGGCAGAGAGCGCGGTCGCTAATCTCAAAGAGACAACTCAAAGTGGAGCGTGCAAATTCGAGGCCGAGCGGGAACAATAAAACTGCAGGTGGACCGCCCCGCGCCTCCTCGCCTCACATCAAAGGGGAGCTCGCGATACCATACAAAAGCCCTAATGAGACAAACCCGTGGCGTAATCGAGGCGACGGAAAAAGATGAGACCCGAGAGGTACGAGGCAAATTTTAATAATTGTCAAAGCGGCGGCGCCGATCAAACGCGAGGCGGCCGCGCCCACCCCCACCCCGCGCGCCACCCCCTCTCGCACCTGTGACGTGTGCTCACCGCGGGCCTCATTAGCGCCGCTGATCTAATGCAACTTCGAACTCCAGCGACGTCTAATTAAACTTAAACAGAATTTCAATTTTACGACTGAAATTTTAATACGCAAAGCCGTCGCCACGGCGGCCCCGCAAAGGAGACGCTTTCAAAGGCGACGCCGTGCACGTTTTCGCAGATATTAAATGTGTTGACAATTTAATTTTTCATTTCCTCTAGGCGCGGGGTGGAGGGCGGCGGCCGGGCGCGGGACGCCGCTCCTTTGACGTCGCGATATTGTCTTTGTGCGGCGCGTGGGGTGAGGCGGGCCGCCGCCGACGGAGACTTTGTCGCAATACAATGTGTATCAATAAAACTTAGGATTGGCTTTTAGTGGTTGCACTTACGCTTTGTGGGGCGGCGCGCTCACCCTTTGACATTATATGTGGGGCGCTCGTGTGGGTGCGCGTGTGCGGGCGGCGCTGCGAGTGTGCGCCGGGCGCCCGGCAGCGGGTAATAATGCAACCGAGAGGAGCAGACGCCGCTGGCGCCCGCTTCGCCTGCGACCCGCACATATTGCCGACCGACCACCAACCTGTTCCACCCTGGCCCCTCACACACATCTAATATTTACTCTAACCAATGGATTATGATGATTCTCTGAGCTAAAGAGTAGATCAACAACATAAACGCTTTATCTCTTGAACACACTCAAGTGTTAATGACTCCTAGGTGAATATGGATTTTTATATAAAATCGCACAAAAATTTTGTCTGTAACCTGTAAACAGACAAAAAATAATAGTCTGTAAACAAGTTGATGTTTTAAAAAAAGGGGGTAATACTAAAAGAAGAAAATTTTCAACTTTTTAAAAATACTTATGAACACCACTCCGCCGTTGTATCTTCCATATTTATATATTTATCCGTTAAGTTTAAATCTCAATATCTCTGAAGTTGCGATCGGTATCCACTACCAATATCAAAACTCGAGAGTCGTATTGTGTACGTAGTAGCGGACGCCCAGGGCGGTTTATGAGGATTCAACGTTCCTCATAATGAATCTGTTGCAAATATTATCATGTTTTGGCTTTATGACTTTCCATATGCTACCAAAGATTGTTATTTGTACGATTAAAGGAACAAAAACGGTTGTAATTTTACATTTTTTTTATGGTATGTGTTCTGCGTATGCTGGCTATCACACCCTTACACCGAAACACAAGTGGCGCGAACACTGCTGCTTCAACACGAATAGGTGTGACTGGTACCGACATGGTCGAACACACTCATGTTCCACCCGTAAACAGCCTTGAAGCCTTGTTTACTTCTTCTTGGTTACACTCTTGGCAGTGGTCGTGGCCACCATGTATCAGTATTGAAAGCTGCTTTGTTTCGCCCTACGAGCATCCGCCACTTCCCCCTATTATATGTCAGCCTTGTACACTCGTTCAAGGGACCACCCACTGCCGACTTGATCTGGTCGGTCCAACGCATGGGCGATCTTCCGCGCGGCCTAACGCCTTCCACTTTGCCCTGCACGACTAGGCGCTCTATGGAGTTGTTTCCTCGCCGGGATACGTGGCCAAAGAATTGGAGAATGCGACTGTTCACTATCGCCGAAAGGCGCTGCCCGACATCGAGTTCTTGAAGTATGGAGACATTAGTGCGAAATTCAGTCCATGAGATTCCAAGCATTCGTCTCCAGCACCACATCTCCAGAGCATCTATCTTCTTCTTCTCCACCTGTCGCAAAGTCCACGTCTCCGAAGCGTAGAGAAATATTGGGAAAACAAGAGTCTTTACGAGCCGGATTTTAGTAGCTTTAGTAACATTTCTATTTCTCCATATTTTCCTCGGCCTATCCATTGCGCCTCTGGTAATCGCCGTTCGTCGTTTAACTTCGTCTACGCAACCGCCATTGTTCGAAATTAAAGCTCCAAGATATATATAGGACTGGACTACCTCGCAATTTGCAATTTCTGTGACTTCGGGCGAGTTATTGCTGGCTCGATCAACTATCATAATCTTGGTTTTGCTGCGATTAATTTGTAGTCCGAACTCATGACTCACGCGCTCCATTTTAAGAAGTAGCTCTCCCAAATGACGACTGCTGGTCGCAAACAAGGTGGTATCGTCTGCGTACCGCAAATTTGCGATCTTGTATCTGCCAATAGTGACACCGTCTGTCCAGTCTTCCAGAGTGATTCGCATTATAAGTTCAGTGTAAGCGTTAAACAATAGCGGCGATATTATACATCCTTGACGAACTCCAGCATTGGGATGGAAGTTTCTTGATAAAATCTCATCCGTTCGAACTGACGCAGTCCCGTCTTCGTAGAGGTGCCTCAGAAGATGAACTAAATGTTTCGGCGTACCCATGTCTAGCAGTACGTTCCACAGCCTAGGCCATTTCACAGAGTCAAATGCCTTTGAGAAGTCAACAAAGCAAATATAAGTCGGCTTGTTGAACTCCCGAGCCTTTTCTATGATCTGGCGAACAATTAGAATCTGTTCTCGAGTTCCCTTTCCTTTCACGAAACCCGCTTGTTCTGGCGAAATCTCCTTAGATAAGAACGTCTTTAGTCGTTCATTAAGAATGTGTAACAAGATTTTACTTGAGTGCGATAAGAGCGCGATAATGCGATAGTTGCTACACTTCTTTGTCGAACCCTTCTTGTGTAGAGGAATGAAAACCGTGCGACTCCATTCTCGTGGCCATGTCGATGTCGTATACATACCGATATATTTTGTCTTACACGTTTCTTGCCTCTATATGCGTTATGACTTATTTCGTAGGTACGGAATAAATAATAGGTATAGAAACATAAGGATATGAGAATCTAAAATGAAATTATATGGTCTTGAAATTGTCAAGCAGTCGTAAAGTACGCGAAGGCTTACGAGAAACAATTAGGTAGAAGAAATAGAAAACGACAGCACGTACTAATGTGCCTAGTTTGTTCGCAAGATGAATCCCCGAAATCCTTTTCTCGTAAGAATTTGATAACTCTCCATTCAGATATCACAAACGTACACATATATTTATTTTACACGTTTCTACCTTGATGAATATTATGAAATATCAAATAGGTACGGAATAAATTAAAGGATCAAACTCTTAAAATTTTACGATGTAAGCGCCCTGCTAGTAGAGAAGCATAAATAAATGATAATCGAAAATGAAATTATATAGTCTTGAAATTTCCAAGCAGTCGTAAAGTATGCGGAGTCTTACAAGAAAGAATTAGGTAGAAAAAATAGAAAACCACAGCACGCACTAATGTGCTTAGTTTTTGTTTGCAAAATGAATCCCCGAATTCATAGTTTCGTAGGACTTTAATAACTCTTTCTTCGATGTCCTACACGTACCGATATCTATTATTTTACACGTTTCTAGCTCTATAACCATTACGAGTTATATACGTTTAGGTAGAAGAAATAGAAAATGACAGCACGTACTAATGTGCCTAGTTTTTGTTTGCAAGATGAATCCCCGAATTCATAGTCTCGTAAGACTTGAAAAACTCGCCCTTCCGATGTCGTATACATACCGATATATTTTTTTTCCCCTTTCTTTCTACATCTATATGCATTATGACTTATTTCGTAGGTACGGAATAAATAATAGGAGCAAAAATCTTAAAATTCAACCATGTAAGCGCCCTGCCAGTACAGAAACATAAGGATATGATAATCGAAAATGAAATAATATGGTCTTAAAATTGCTAAGCAGTCGTAAAGTATGCGGAGTCTTGCGAGAAACAATTAGGTAGAAGAAATAGAAAACGACAGCACGTACTAATGTGCCTAGTTTTTGTTTGCAAGATGTATCCCCGAAATCATTTTCTCGTAAGAATTTGATAACTCTCCATTCTCAAACGTACTGATATATTTATTTTACACGTTTCTGCCTTTATGAATATTATGAAATATCAAGTAGGTACGAAATAAATAATAGCATCAAAAATCTTAAAATTCAACGATGTAAGCGCAGTGCCACTATATAAACATAAGGATATGAGAATTGAAGTATGAAATTATATAGTCGTGGAATTGTCAAGCAGTCGTATTTTTTGTACAGCCTTATCAAAAACGATTAGGTAGAAGAAATAGAAAATGACAGCACGTGTGATTGTACATAGTGTTCTCTACAAAATGAATTCCCGAATTTAAAGTTTCGTAAGACTAATAACTTTCCCTTAAGATATCTAATACATACCGATATATATGGTTTTACACGTTTTTACCCGTATAGACATAATTACTTATTAAGTACGTATGTACTTAAGTACGGAATAAATAAAAGGATCAAAAATATTAAAATTCAAAGATGTCTGGACTCTGCAGAAGCTTAAGGATATGAGAATCAAAATATGAAATTAAATTGTCGTGGAATTTTCAAGCAGTCGTAAAATGAATGCAGCTATACGAGAAACGATTAGGTAAAAGAAAATTGAAAATGGCAGCACGTATAATTGTGCCTAGTTTTTTATACAAAATGAATCCCCAAATTCTTAGTTTCGTAAGAATTTGATAACTCTCCATTCGTATATCCTAAAACATATACCGATATATATTATTTTAGACGATTGTATAATATAATACTTATTCAACGATGTATGTGACCTACCACTACAGAAGCATAAGAATATGAGAATCTAAGTATGAAATTATATTATCATGGAATTTTCAAGAAATCGTAATTTGTATACAGCTTTATTAGAAACGATTAAGTAGAAAAACCGAAAGTACAATATTGCCTTGGTTTTTATCTATATATGAAAACGTGAAGCGAAAACTTTGAAACATAATTACTTATTAACTAAGTACGGAATAAATAAAAGGATACAAAAATTAAAAATTAAAAATTGCCTGGACCCTGCAGAAGCATAAGGATATGAGAATCGAAATAAGAAATTCAATTTTCGTGGAATTTTCAAGCAGTCTTAAAATGTGTGAAGCTATACGAAAAACGATTAGGTAGAAATTGAACGTGACAGCACGTATGATTGTGCTTTGTTTTTTATACGAAATGAATCCCCGAATTCTTATTTTCGTAAGATTGATAACTCTTCATTTTTAGATCCTAAAAACATACCGATATATTTTGTTTCACACGATCCGTCCAATATTTACATTACGAAATATTTAGTAGGCACGAAAAAATAGTAAGATCAAAAATCTTATACTTTATCGATGTAAGCGCCCTACCACTGCAGAATCATTAGAATATGAGAATCGAAGTATGATATGATATTATCATGGAATTGTCAAGCAATAGAAATTTGTATACAGCTTTTTAGAAGAAATAGAAAGTGAGTACGCCTTGGTTTTTATACAAAATGAATCGGTGAATTCATAGTTTCGCAAGACTAACAACTCTCCCTTCAGATATCCTATACATACCGATATATATGGTTTCACACGATTTTACCCGTATAAAAATAATGACTTATTAAGTAAATACGGAATAAATAAAAGGATTACAAATCTTAAAATTCAACGATGCCCTCGGCACAGCAGAAGCATCAGAATATGAGAATCGAAATATGAAATTATAATGTCGTGGAATTTTCAAGCAGTCGTAAAATGTGAGCAGCTTTATGAAAAACGATTAGGTAGAAGAAATAGAAAGTGACTACACCCACGAATGTGCCTGGTTATTTATGCAACATGAATC
>DWIE01001040.1:0-11978 GCA_018248235.1 Choaspes benjaminii | reverse complement strand
CACCGTCTATGCCACGGAGGTTGTCAAATAAGTATAAAAGTTTGGTTTAATTAAATTACTTACAATATTGAATGGCTTCTTTATAAATGATGTAGCACACGAGCTTGCAGTCCACCTGCTGGTACTTAGCTACTTAGCTACTGCAGCCCATATCATCTGTAACCACAGATGCGGTGCTACTCTGAGGACATAGATCGTACGCCTTGTGTTCTGCGTACGCTGGCTATCACACCCCCACACTCAAACACAAGTTGTGTGTTCACACTGTTTCACGAGACAAATAGGTGTGACGGTAGTACCGACCTAGTCACGTTTATGTTCTACCACCCGTTAAGTTATTCCAGGCACGAAGTAAATTAGAAAAAGTAGTCTCGCCGCGGAGAGGTCGTCCATATCATTAGTACCATATTCAGCTAAGGAGTGACTTCGACAAATAAAAAAGCATTTTATAAAAGTCCTTTATTAAATGTACATAAATACGTAATTTGTGTGTAACATACCAAGTTAACTTCAGTTATAGCTAATATCAGGTTCGTGATATATACCCTCACATTGCAGATAATGTATTGTGTATTGCCTTTCATATACGACTAAGAAACTCTATAATTGGATTGGAGGCACATATGCAATACTATCAGTACGTGAAATCATAAATATGTCATATTAAGAAAATTTATTTTAGTACTTCATAATAATAAATATATATAAGAAAAAATATATATAAGTAAACAAAACTGCATTATTTTAGAATTATGAGATACGAGCGTTTTGCGTACGGCCTCGCTGGCGTCATTTAAATTTTCAACCCCTTTTTCACCACCTTAGGGTTTGAATTTCCAAGAACATCCTTAGAGCCCGCCTACAGTGTAAAATGAACCCGTATGCCAATGTCCCAGTAGGTTAGTCTGTTCGTTAGTCAGTTATCTGTCTATATATACAAAAGGATAACTGACTGACTGACATATCAACGCTCAGACCAATCGACTTTGAATTGCTTTGTAGTGCTCCAAGAAAAATTGCATGCGGGTTCTTTCCACATTGTAGGTGAGTAGTAAGGAAGTAATTTTGTAAATTCTAACCCAAATGTGGTGCAAAAGGGGATGATAGTTTGTATGACACAAGCAAACCGAAGTACATATGTATGGCGTACATATATAATTAACATATACAAAAAATATTGTTTTAAATATTATTAGAAAAAATCAGTGTCAATAACTAAACATGTACATTTTTGTGGGTTAACACAGTATTGCATATTACCGCCCAATTGTGCTGATGTAAAATACATTTATATATGAACTAATTTATTTATAATAATTTAAGCTAATTACAACATTTTTGCTTCATGGCAGTTCAATAATACCGTGTATTTTTATGTAACCAAGTGGCACACGAGAGCAGTCCATTCGGGACATTATCCACGCAACACGCTGACGTCGTCGATCACTCAAACCTATATATAATCCGACTAAGTTAGGAAATCGAGCAAAAAGAGAATTTTGTATGTCACACACATATATGTCATATATTAACAATAATAATATCAAATTCTCAGTATTGCTTTAAAGTTTACTATTAAGTAAAAAAGTGAATGTCCTTCCAGATTCCACGGTGTTACATGTGACGAGCATGTATTGATAGTGAAATAAACCCTTATTTGATAGAGACTACTGCTGTGGGTAACACCTGTATGTTATGTAGTAATTACCTGCTGGTAAGGAGCTACTGCAGCCCGTGACATCTGTAATCACAGGGGCGGTGCTGCTTTTGAGGACTTAGAGCGAACGCCGCGTGTTCTGTGTACCTGTTGCCAAAGTCGACCACAAATGCGATGCTACTCCCGAGGACGATGACCGAATGCCTCGTGTACCGTATATACTGGTAATTTTACCTTTATATTACAACAGAGCTGGTTTCCAAAACTCCATTATAATGCTCTAAAATTTTCCTATCAAAACAAGAACTATAAAATTTGCTTCGCTGCGTGACTCGAACCCTCGCTTTTCACAGACCGGTTCATCACCGTTTGCGCCATGCAGCCGAACCCTCCGTTCATACTACAGAAAAGATTTATCTACAGATAGATTTATCTATTCCGTGGTTCAAACCTTTTACTGCAACATACTAGTGCGAACATAGCTACTGATCGGTGCAAAGCGGTGTGACAGTAGTACCGATCCAATCGAATGTGTCACTTGTAACAACAATATTAACACAATTGCAGTGCTTTATTTTATTACATTTTTCACAAGAAAATCACCATCAAAATTATAACTAACAACAACTTTGTATACATCTAACTTGATCTCACGAAGAAACATGAATTAAGAAAAAGGATTTTATGATAACAATATAAAATATCAAAAACGGCCTATGTGAAAATCAGTAACAAGGTAATGACTGGCAACTGTTAGTTTATGTTTCAGCAACCTAGACAAACCGAACATAGGTTTTTGGGTTGCTAGATTTAGAAATGTATGTAAATTTTCCTTTTGATAATAAAGTTAACTAAAAACATTACAGTATTTTTATATATTTACTCGTGGCCTGCCCCGACTACGCTCGGCCAACAATAAAGTATAATTAGGGACATTTATCAAGATAAAAATATACCTACAAGTCAAGTTGGACCAAACAAAACAAATGTACAAAACTGCATTGAAATCGGTTGAATCGTTTCGGAGATTCACGTGAACGAGCATAGTGACACGAGATTTTTATATATAAATATTATTTGGTCTAAAATTTTGGTGTGTTTATTTTCTATTTACTTGTTAATGTGCTGCGTAAAGCAGGAAATAAGTCTCTTTTCTTTCTTTCTTTTCTTTCTTTCTTACTTTCTTTCTTTATTTTCTTTTCTTTGTAAAACCATAAGTTTAGCTCTTATTATTGTATATCTACAACGTAAAATCCAGATAGAAGTAGCATTACCATTAATATGTAATTTGTCACGAAGACCGCTTTTGCACTCACGGCGTGATTTAACAATGGGACCAATTGATGGAAACAAATCGAATATAATAATAATAATTGTCTTCAGCCACCCCAATCAGCCTTAAAGGCATAACTTCCTAGTTTGGCCACAGCCACACCACAAATTGCTACATTGCTACAACATCTAACCTAGCAATAATAAAATGCATATAAACATGCCATAAAAATCATAATTCAACACCAAAACTGCAAAAGTAACTCGATACAATTAATGAAATGTGTATTCTATTAACGGTATAAATTCGACATATATTAAACAAATGGCTTATGATAACACTAAAGTTGGCCAACAGCAAAACGATCGGCCGACAGAAGATAAATAAATACTGAACTACTGTACCTACCTACATCGATGTACACACAGAAAAGTAACATTCCAATTTTTTTTATTGATAACATCCAAACAGTCAGAAACTACTAAAGAAAAATATCAAAGAAATCTGTTAACATCTAATTAGATGAGAAAAGCGTATTCAACTGTTTCGTCTTAGCCTATTTATATATATGTGAAATTAAAATCACCAAAGTAAATATGTGCCGTGCATTTGTATATAATGTACGCAGAAAACTATCACATAGTATGGTCCTATCTATTTCCTATCTTTCCATAATGAACAGTAAATGTACAATTGGTACTTGAGATTGTTGAAAGTGTCCGCTAGATGGCGCTGATGTTTACTCCATATGTTCTCGTGTATAGCTTTAGCATTTTACTTATATCGATTTTTTATATTAAACAGCGCGGTAAATAGCACACATAGCTATATGGACGGTCTGTTCTGCTACAGGAATATGATTTAATAATTTTGACGCGGTTTTAGACAAAGGTTGGAACGAAAAACGGGAACTTTTAATGTATACATGACCACTGTAGCCCATGACACCCGTAACAAGCTTAAATGGATTTGTGCCGTTCAATGTTGGTCAAAGGTGCGATGCTATGTCTAAGGACTAGATTGGTCAACTTGTGTACCCTGGACAAGTAGCCACTCTACTTTGAAACTGAAACAAGTAGGCAAGTGCAGCTTCATAGCAGAAATAGGTGGGCTGTTATTATAAGTACTAGAGGTCGCCCAGTGGTCGAAATTCGACCATTTTGTGTAAAAACAAAAGAGTATTCATATTGCTCTAATGTATGTCAGACGCGGTAGTGTGTGTAATGTTTTGTTAAATAAATTAAATGTATTTCTAATGCTTATTATATAACAATATTATTTCTCTGCACTCCTTCTCCATATGAACTTTAACTGTGCCAAATTTCACACTCCTATGCCTGCTTAATTTTCTTAAAAAGGGATACAAGGTTTCACTTTACGTATTAATATATTATTATTATAAATATAGTAACTTATTAACAATTAGTAAGTGTCTGTGGTTGAATCGAACCAGGACCATCCAGGTGAGTACCACCACCACAATTGTCTCTGCTGTGAAATAGCTCTTATGAGTTGTTTCAGCTTAAAGGGTGTGGTCGCAGGACACATGATATTTGGCGCGACCGACTTAGCCGTCGAGAGTAGCAACGCACTCGTGACCGACTTCGAATTTAAATGATTGTGATTATGCGTTTACGGTTGTTATGTATTGAAGTGGTCACTTAACATCAGGTGAGCAGCATGGCCCGTTTGTCACTGTAATATTCATAAAAGAAGCAGTTTCAACTATTTTTTCTAGTCAAGTTTTACAAATATTTAAATAAGGAAGCAAACAAGCAGACGGCCCACCTGATGGTATGTCATTACGTCGCTTGTGGACATTTGCAATACCCGGGAGTTGTCAACGCGTTACCGACCTTGAAGGATTCTTTTTAGACATTTCATTAGCTTGAATTAGTAAGGTTGGGGTTGAACCAATCAAGTTAACAATTCTCGTACAGCGCCATCTATATTGCTACGTCGTAAGCACGGATACGGATACGGATTTATAATAACAATAGAAAATATACGTTAGTCCATATAGCGCCATCATAGTTCATAACCTTAAAATTACTCAGATTATCCGAAACATGAGAATATAAAACAATTACGATCTACTTCTAACAATGTATATAAATCAGATAATATGTTTACTAGCGATAACAAACAAAATTCCACACAAAGTTTCTTATAAGGTTTTCAAAAACTACAGTGTATTTAAATTTATACCCTATACTATAAGGATATAGCGTAAATTGCGATGGCAACGTCGTGCCTTCATATTGCAGCTTTGCGAGGACTTGTGTATTGACTTGTGTATTTCTATATAAATAACACCTTAATTACTAATTGGTTGCAAATTGAATTTGAACCTTACACCATGAAGTTAAGGGTTATATTAAATCTAGCGTCTTGCCTCCATCTTCGTTCGCCCCATAGTGATATTTTAGCTAAATACTACTTTTAATAGCTCTATCTTTAAAAATTACAAATTGGCGTAGATACATTTCATCCCCATTTCACCACCTTAGGGGTTAGTTTCCAAGAATCCTTGCTTAGTGCTCACCTACAGTATAAAAGGAACCGGCATGCAAATTCATGATCCTAGCCCAAGTTCAGGCTGTGCGTTGATATGTCAGTCAGTCAGTTATCCTTTTATATAAAGAAGAGAAAAAAGATAGGACATTATAGATAGAAGATTGAAAAGATAGATAGAAGATGAAATACAGATGAAATCAATTCTTAGTTTATCTTCTACACGCTTTTTGTTATGTAGTAACACACGGGCCTTCAGTCTACCTGCTGGTAAGTACCTACTGCAGCCCTGCACATCTGTAACCACAGACGCGGTGCTACTCTTGAGGACATAGATCGAACGCCTCGTGTGGTACCGACCCAGTCGTACATGTTCCACCACCTGTTAGGTTAATCCAGACGCGAAACAAATTAGAAAAATCGTCTCGCCGCAGGAATCTAACCCGCGACCTCACGTTTCGCAAAGCGGCTCGTCACCGTCTGCGCCACGGAGGTCGTTGCTCTACCGCCTATTGTTATCAGGATTGTTATTGTTATCCTAACAATATTGTGATGTCCATATTAATAAATAAACACTGCCAGTTTTGTCAACCTGACGCCTGATTCACTACAACACTACACGTTGGTTGTTGACATCGTAACTAACCCAAAAACTAATTTTATAGAATTAGGGAATTGATAAACAATATTCTGTATGCCACATAAATACTGATAATGATAGTACGCAGTATTGCTTACATTTCAATGACTTGACAATTGGCATCGAGAATACATATTTTTATTCAAATTCCACGGAGCTATCGTAAACGATCACGTTACGTACGTGGACGTAGTGAATCAGGTACGTGTTTTGAACGTTATACATATGACATAAGTTATTACTTAGAAGCTTACCAACAACTATATTTATCTATATTGATCCAATTTGGCCTTCAATTTACTTTACACCAATAAATACAACCGTAATAGGAATATATAATTGCCAATTAAATTTGCACCTTATATATGCTTTTAAACTTTTATTATTGCAGATCTCACACATTTTTGAATAAAACGGGTACCCACGATCTTACGATCAGTTCCACCGTGACCATGGTCCATGTACTGGGCCGAAATATCGGTTAAAAACAAGTAGTGAGTACCCGGTATATTCAAAAATGATTGAACCTTATATTCTGAATAAGGCATTCATATATATCAGAACATAAGGTTTAATTAAACGTTACCAATGAACAGTTATTGCCATTTCAATTTGTACCTTATGATTTGTACATAGGGTATGTATTAGGAAGGCATCATCCCCTGGCTGCGTTTCCACTGCGCGCCTTGCCGCCTGCCGTGGTTGCCTCGTATGGACTTGTGCTTCTCTTTCTTGTCCCTGTTCTGAAGCACCTCCTTCTCTTGACCCTGGCCTTTGGGCTTGCCGATGACGTCTGCGCTCCTGGGCGGCGGCCTGTGCACCTTCCCGCGGCCTCGCGCCTGGAAGCTGGCCTCTCTCCTTGCGCGAATCTCTTCTGGATTCACGCAGAAGTCCATTTTGGGCTTACTGCCTGAAGGTCTATCGTTTCCGTTCACTTCAGGCACTTCTTCCTCTGACTCCTCCTCGTACTCCCGCCTGGAGGCGAGCGGCGCGCGCGGCGTGCCGGGCGGCCGGCGCGCGTCCCCCGCGCCCGCCCGCGGCGGCGCCTCCGAGTCGTACGTGTCGTCGTACTCGTCCGAGTACATCGCCGCCTCGTCGCACACCATGTTGTACTTGCTGTAAATGTCCACTCGCTTCTTCACCTCCGTCTTATCATCGAGCATATCACTCAAGTCCTTGTACTTAGACTTCTTCTTCCCCACGTGTATCCTGGACACGTCCACGTCGTCTCTCGTCATGATGTCGAACTCATCGCCGTCGAACACGTTCAACCTCTCTATTCCAGTCTCTAGGAACTTCTTGTCCAATATGTCCTCAGGGATGATTGGCTGAGACCGATCTAGCGCTGCAACGAAATTTAATTTCAGTATTTAGACAGTGATAATATATAAGTTCGCTTAAAGGATAACGGGTGGTAGAACATGATCATGTTCGACTGGGTCGGTACCAACGTCACACTTATTTCTGCTATGAAACAGTAGTGTGCGCAATACTTGTGTTTCGCTGTAAGGGTGTGATAGTCTGTAAAGACAGAACACGAGGCGTTCGATCTGTCCTCAAAGGTAGCACCATATCTGTGATTACAGATGTCATGGGCTGCAATAGCTACTTGCCAGGAGGTAGACTGAAATCCCGAGTGCTACTTTATAATATAAAAAAATATTTGAGAGGAGTGAAATATACATTTTTGTGGATTAATGAAGTTGTTTATAATATTAATAATATCAAAACATTTCATTCTCATATAGGCATGATTATGAATATACTAGAATATAAAGAACTATTAACAATAAACATCAAAAACAAAAGTACCCGCATTTTTCAACGAAAGTTTTGACATAGAATGCAAACAAACACACGTCAAACATTTTGACACGAACTCACCTCTCAAAGGTTCCGCTAACGTGTCTTCCAACACGCTATTTATAACTCGTTCCGCATTAAAGCCATAGTGTTGTAAACATTTCAAAATAAAACCATCTCCTAAATGTGGCAGTATATCCTTAACTTCACTAATTAACGACTCTTCCCTAACATTATCTGGTATTTCGTTGTCTTTGGACGGGCCCGGTACATTCTCCATGGTTTCAACATGGCCGTTTGTTAACGGCTCAGTGTTGTTATTTAATAAATGTTCCGGTACAGGTTCATCTATATTAGAATATATTGCTTGCAAAATGAAGTCAGTCTTTACATTATCACTGTATGTTTCATAGGAATCATATATTTTATATGTCAGTGGAAAGAAATTTATCGGTTTATATCGGTTATCGGTGTTAGAGTCTATCCAGGTTCGCCCGGGTGAGTACCACCACCACACCTACTTCTGAGAAATAGCTCTTATGAGTTGTGTTTCAGCTTGAAGGGCGTGGCAGCCGGCACGCACAAGATACATGAGGCGACCATCTTAACCCTCAAGAGTAGCAACGCACTTGTGACCAACTTCGAACAGAAGTATGGTTTTGTAACAAGTCGGTTATGGTTGTCATGGGCTGCAGCGATCACTCAACATCAGGTGACCTGCATGCCCGTTTGTTAATCTCATTTTAATAAAGAAAAAGTACCACTGTCACACCTATTTGGGCCATTAAAACTGTAGTGTTCGATCTATGTCGTCAGACATAGCCGCACATCTGCGGGTACACGTGTTATGCGCTGCATCAGCCACTTACTATCTGATGGACTGCAAGCCCGTGTGCTACTGCATAAAATCCTATACTTACGAATCCAAGATTTTGCCTCAGTAGTAAAAGTTTATTCATGGATTGTAAAAAGTAAATAAAAAACAAAACATAGTTTAAAAATGTATTATTATTAACACATTAGCCTTATCTATTTATGACGTCTTATACATACATATAACAATTCTAATAAATACATTTTTTTCTTTATGAGCTCTTAACCCACGGTTCCACTCGAGTCATTAGTCCTAAAATCCTTCCATAGTACTCACATACAGTGTAAAAGGAACCCGCATGCAAATGTTCAGTACCCTAGCCCCAGTACCTTTTTTCGTGTTATGAAGTAGTAGTTAAGTACGGGCTCACAGTTCACCTGCTGGTAAATAGCTACTGCAGCCCATGACATCTGTCATTATAGATGCGTTGCTACCCTTGAAGACATAGATCGAACGCCTCGTGTTCTACGTATGCTGGCTATAACACCCTTACACCGAAACACAAGTAGTGCGAACACTACAGTTTCACGGCACAAATAGGTGTGACCGTGGTACCGACCCAGTCGAACATATTCATGTTCTACCACCCGTATGTAGTTCGGTATGCGCGTTGATATGACAGTCAGTTACTTCTCGTTTTACATCTGGGCGACTGGGCTTTGCTTGGCTTTTTTATATTAATGCCCACGGAACACAGAGGTTTATGGATATTTATCTATTTAACTATTCAGTATCGATGTACGACGACACGTGTTGGAATAGAAAAATGTTAGTACTTCCAAGATTCAAAAGATGGCATTAGGCGTTACTTTTAAATATTTCGTGGTAAATATCGTTTTTACAGGAAACACACCTATATAGATAAACTAAAACAGCAAAACTCTATCTAAATACAAAATTTCATCAAAATCGTTAGAGCTGTTTTCAAGATACTCCATATACAAAAATTGTTCGTTTAAATATATAATAGATATAAGATACATTTTTATTAAATTGTAATAAATAACGTAATATTTTCGACTGACTTTATTAAGAAAATTTGTTATATAAGCTTATTAGATAAGCTATTTCTCATTTCATAAAACTAGAACAATTGATTTGGTAACCGATACTTTCCATTTTTTGTAGGAAATTAATAAAGTCGACGGCAATCATTTATCGTTCCACCAAATAACGAACAAGGTCTGGAATAATATTTCCATTGTTAATGGAGCCGTAATTCGGATAAGAGGCTTGGATTATTTCAATAAGAATAATATTTATGCTGCCTATTAGAATTTTAATTCATACAATGGCCATAATTCTCATTGTTGATAATGGTTTATTTGTAAGGGTCACGAAGAGGCATTGGTCAAACAAAAAAAGGGGGGGGGGGATATAACTTCATTATTTATTATTTTTGTGGTGAATATTCGATCAAAGATTATATTATAATATTACGTGAAGATTGCAGTATGTAATTTGTGCCATGAAACAGTAGTGTTCGTTGTGTAAGGGTGTGAACCAGCATACGCAGAACACGAGGCGTTCAATGTATGTCTTGAAGGGTAGCGCCGCATCTGTGATTACAGATGTCATGGTCTGCAGTAGCCACTTACCCGCAGGTAGACTACAAGCCCGTGTGCTACTTCATAACTACAAAAAAAAACAATGAATAAAGCTTCTCTCTTAGATCAATATTTTACAAGGCCAAATGCTGATGAAGTATATGATTTAAATATAACATAAACATATATAGCATGTGTGATTGTTATGTATGGTAGCCTCATAGATTAGGAGATATATCAGTTAACATATTTTTATACATTTTTTTAACGTGACACGCGCACAAACTACTGAATTATCAAATAAAAACAAAATAAAAAAATTGTTTGTAACCAACTATTTTATCATAATATTATTTTTATTTTACTCAAACGAAGTAATCGGTAATATCTAGTATAAGGATAACAGACTGTCTGACATACCAATGTACAACACAAGCTACTGGGGCTAGAACCCTGAACATAGACATGCGAGGTTCTTTCACATCGTATATGAGCACTAAGGAATGATTTTTGGAACTTCAAAGTCCTAATGGGTGAATAACAAATGAAAATTTGTATATGAGGCTAATGCGGTCCTCTGTAATATAAGATTACATTTCAGACATACGTCACCGTCAGTCGTGGAGCAGGTCCTAAATGTGAGATGAGGTATCAGCTGGTACCGTTGCACTGGTTATTTAAGGTTGTACAGCGGCTCCCGCAGCACGTGCTGCGCTTCCGCGCGGTGGAGCGAGGCGGCGCCCACGGCCGGCGTGGCCGCCTGCGCCCGCCCCGCGTAGCCCAGCTTTCTACCGAGAAGGTTTTCAAACCGAGGCTTTACAAACGACCAAGCACCCATGTTTCTGTGCTCCTCTTGACTCCATATGAATACTGAAAAAGAAGAATGAGTGTTAAAAAAAAGCAGACATTAATCACACCTGTAATTACCCAGAGGTGAAACCACGAACAATTGAATAAGTTTCACTTTGGTGGTTCCTTGTGTCTTAATTTCTTTAGAGGCACAAAACTTGCAAGCGTTATTGCTAAGCTAGATGCTCTGGATTCGATTCCCAGCAGATTTACAACCTATAGGTAACTGACGAAATGGGAGTCATATTCACCTCTGGCTACTTCTTCAGGAACATGCGTTTGTTATATTAAATTACGAGCGCATTGACCACGGCTGGGCTCGTGACATTTCATCACCTTTTTCACCACCTTATAGTCTGACTATGCAAAATTGACGGATGCAAATTTTCGAGGTCCTGGTACCAGTAGTTTGGTCTGCTCGTTGATATTTCAATTACCCTTTTTTTATATTTATAGATAGATAGATAGAAGAAGTTAGATAAATGAATTGTTCAACATGTTTAATGAAGTTATAATACTCGATTCCAGTAGATAGGAATTGTTATGGACTGCCGCAAAACCACCATCGTGTACTTCAAACAAAATAGGGAATGTTATCCTAAGGCTACTTTAGATCTTCAATGCTCCCTCAGGCGTATGAAGGGAAAGTTGTTGGTGCTCCGGAGTTTTAGGTAGCGCATTAATAATGTATGTGTTAGTAGAAAATATTATGGTTTCCAGGTTTTTTTTTTCTGAAGTTTATACAGAAAATATGAACTGTATATCAAGTAAGTTTTTTTATTATTCAATCGCGCCAACGAATTCACGAATTGCGATCGTTT
>DWIE01001039.1:0-11979 GCA_018248235.1 Choaspes benjaminii | reverse complement strand
GATGTCATGGGCTGCAGTAGTTACTTACCAGCAGGTAGACTGCAAGCCCGTGTGCTACTTCATAACATAAAAAAAAAGAAGCAAAAATGTCCTAAAATCAATACTTCAGAATACTTGAGTTCATTAGATTATCATAATTACAAAAACAGCAGATTCTGATTCCAAGTTATAGAACAATACACACAAACATATATTTTAGTTTTGTATGTGTTATATATTAGTAGTTTAGTAAACTTAATAAAATATGCTTACAACATTATTTCAAGCACCATGAGTTAATTGGTTAAAAATGCCTAGAGGCATTAAGTGAGTCTATGGTAATCTTAACTTTTAGGTAATTGCGACAAAGAATAGATAAAAAAACAATTGAGTAGTGATACTCAAATGGCAGGTATATAGTTATGTAAATATTAGCTTAAATTTTGAGTTTCTGGTCCAATGACCTCATGTGTGTGAATTCTGACCAAAAACAATACATTTTTCATTTGTACTTGTATCTTAAATCACTTCTACAAGCGAACTAAATTTATAGGTAGAAATAAGGATTATAACTAATATTCTGAACTTATTTTTACATTTGTGTGTTGTGCAAAGAAATCACCAACATGTCTCTAACGTGTCATTATTATGCATCACATACATGTCCATGAAACTATTAATAGTGTGTAGAAAAGTTGTAACTATATTTTATTGATATTAAAAATCATTAATGAAATTCATTATAATCTTATAAACTAAATGCAAACATTACATTTTACCTAAGCTGTAATGCAATAATGGTATTCTATGGAACCTTTTTAAAGTACTCAAAAACAATAGAATTGATTTCTAATTACTACAAGGAGGTCACCATAATTCGGTCATATTTTTGTTTTTGATGTATTGATGTGGGGATTCTTAAACTGTATCTCCTCATTTCAGATGTACCAAGCAATGAACAGGAGGAGCTATTCATTCGCAAACTTCGGCAGTGCTGTGTGGCATTTGACTTCATGGACCCAGTTGCAGACTTGAAAGGGAAGGAGATAAAACGCGGAACACTCAATGAGCTTGTTGAATACGTCACTACAGGTCGTGGGGTGCTTACTGAGCCTGTCTATCCAGAGATTATAAAAATGATATCGGCCAACTTGTTCCGCACTCTGCCGCCGAGTGAAAATCCTGATTTTGATCCTGAAGAAGATGACCCGACTCTGGAGGCGTCGTGGCCGCACCTACAGCTAGTCTACGAATTCTTCTTGCGCTTCCTCGAGTCGATTGACTTCCAGCCACCTATAGGCAAGAAGGTCATTGACCAAAAGTTTGTTTTGCAGCTTTTAGACTTGTTCGATTCGGAAGACCCGCGCGAGCGTGACTTCTTGAAGACCGTGCTGCATCGTATCTACGGCAAGTTCTTGGGCCTTCGCGCCTTCATCCGGAAACAGATTAACAACATTTTCCTACGGTTCGTTTACGAAACTGAACACTTCAATGGCGTGGGCGAGCTTCTAGAAATATTGGGAAGTATAATAAACGGCTTCGCTCTGCCGCTGAAGAGCGAGCACAAACAGTTCCTGGTGAAGGTGCTGCTGCCGCTGCACAAGGTGAAGTGCCTCTCGCTGTACCACGCGCAGCTGGCGTACTGCGTGGTGCAGTTCCTGGAGAAGGACGCCACGCTCACCGAGCCGGTGGTGCGCGGCCTGCTCAAGTTCTGGCCGAAGACTTGCTCGCAGAAAGAGGTTATGTTTTTGGGTGAGATTGAAGAAATATTGGATGTGATTGAGCCCGCTCAGTTTGCCAAAATACAGGAGCCGTTATTTAGGCAAATAGCAAAATGTGTGTCCAGTCCACATTTTCAGGTGGCTGAGAGGGCACTTTATTTTTGGAACAACGAATATATATTGTCATTGATGGAGGAGAACAACCAGGTGATAATGCCGATAATGTTCCCCGCGCTGTACCGGATGAGCAAGGAGCATTGGAACCACACCATTGTGACGCTCGTGTACAACGTGCTCAAGACATTCATGGAAATGAACTCGAAACTGTTTGACGAGCTCACCGCTAGCTATAAGGCAGAACGGCAGAAAGAGAAGAAGCGCGAGAAGGAGCGCGACGAGCTGTGGAAGAAGCTGGGCGAGATGGAGATCAGCCACAAGCGGCAGCTGGCGGCCGCCGCGCCGCTCGCCAAGTGATCCCGCGGACACCCTCTCCCTCCATGTGCTAGATAATGCGATTTATTTTATTTTCACTTATGTATTAATATTTTCTATTCGATTACATTTTTGTTAATGACGTTATTAATTTTTTATACCTCTAATGATTTGTTCGTTCGGGTCTATTCAGTCGGTGGCGTTGCGAGGTAGCCGACGTCGACTCGAGAGCCACTGTTAGAGCTTGCATTGATTGGCTTTTAATGAACGCGTTACGCGAATATGCATATTTGTGGGGATTCGGGGTTAAAATAGATGCAATAATGTATCTCGTTAATTGTAAAGAGAAGTAAAGCGATATTGTATTCGGACCGAGCGACGCCACTGTATGTTGTCTCTGTAGATTCGGTTCGGTCGTGGGCTCCCGACGAGTCGTAGCGGCTCGACCACCTCTGGTTCTTTTATATATCACTATAGCGCTGTCTATATGTCCGGTTCCCGAATGCACTATCATTATTGTACTAGTACTTTATATATGTTTTCATAGGTCACTAGATTACTTTAGGATTTTTTAATATCGTTAAATTGTTTAAATAAGTTAAAAGTTGTATGTATTATTGATGCATGATCGATTGTATTGCATTTTGGATCACCAATAACTATAATATTGGGGCACCCAGCTTTCGGCTGAAAATGATTGTACAAAAAAAAATAGGGAAATTTGGATATGTAATTTGTTTAGTTGACGGGTGCTGGTGTGGCCCGCGGGCGGCGCCCGCTTGCTGCTTCGGGGCCGCACCCGCCCGGGAGTAGATTGTTCGAAAAAAAAATTTCATTTATAAACTAGATGCTGGAATTAAAAATGTAATTTCGTCGTACTATCATTTTGTATAGGTACATAGTGTAAATAGGCATTTATTTATTATAAATTTATAGCAGTGTGATTTTTATACATAGCTGCGGGAGTGGGACACGATATTTGGTTCAATCGATCGGAGCGAACTGGAGACTTCATGTATCATGCATACAGCTCGGTAAAAAACTAAAACGTTAATTTGATTATATTGGAGTAGAACAATGCTAATAGTAGATATAATAATTTGTAAGGGAATAGTCATTAATTTGTATGATATTGCTGTAGCTATTAATTTTTCCATGATCATAAATTTTCCATGATATGTATGTACACTATGGAGATGTTTGTTATGTAAAATGTATTAACTATATGATCTTATATATAAATTACTATTATAGTACACAGTATGAAAATAAAAAAGTTGATTCACATGAAATTGAATTCTTTAAGTGTGTGTAAAAGTAGGCCCTCGCGAAGGCAGCGCTGGCCTCGCTCGCCCGTCGCCCGTCGCCTCTGTCCTCCGACACTGACGCTCCCTAGTTTACTCTTTGCAATCAAATGCAAGTGGAAATACACAAGCAATTTTTACATTACTTAGTTTTTCATTTCATATTAAGGCCTAGCTATATATTGACAAGGTTATTATGTTATCGATAAAGAATCAATAAGATAACATTTTCAAATGACACATGCTTTTATGCATAAATATTAATAAAACAGATTTGTCTGTTATATTTTTTTTTTGTAATATTTTATTATATACTCTTATGTAAAATAATCCAAAGATCTTTTTGGTTTAATAAAACTACTTTCATAAAATTCTAATATTGCTTGTTGCGATTCATTTCACTGATTGATAGATGTCTGAAGATATTGGTTTTGAATAATTGAATAGGATATTGTAGACCACACCGTTATAAAGAGCTGATTTTTATTATATGTTATTAGTTCCGTAAAAAATAAAGAAACAGATTCCTAACCATCCAAGTGATTTATTTACGCAACTGACTCATGGGTAACTTTATAATAGAGCATTGAACTTCATGTTGGCAAGGTAAGGGGATCGATAGTCGCGGATAGCGCAAGTTCCAGTTGCCGCATTACCATGACTACCGCCGACCAACATTACACACCGCACCAACCTACCAGATCGTTCCAGTTCTTTATCTGAACAACACTTTCTACGTAACATTTACAGTATAATTTGGGTTAGTTAATACATTTACTGAATATACTTTCTTGTGTCATAGTGATATTGTATTATTGATTTTAGAAGTAATGAGTCTTAGAAGATCACATTATTACACGGCTCCAGTGCCAAAAATGCCACTTGGACTTGTGGAACTCATGGATGGGCTTGCTAGAGACGTCCTGATAAATAATCCTGATAATATATATGACTTTTGTGCTAATCACATGCATAAGTTAATTGAAATGAGAGACGGTCATGGTAAGGTTGTGTGATATATTTATTCTTTGGGTGTGTTTGTTGCTTTTATATGTGTAATTTCAGTTAATTAAATATTAACGGTAATTGTATCTTTACCTGTGCTATTGAAATTAATCTGTGCATAATTGAATTAAATTATCTTGTCTTGGTCTAAAAGTGATATTAATAATATTTAACATTCAATTACCCGAGTACCAGTACTAAAGTAACAAGAAAACTTAAAATTAATACATTCATCACCAAAATCAAAGTATCAAAGATATTTATTATTATTAATTGAATTGTTTAAGTTTTCAACTTGAAATATGTTAATCAGATAGTATCGAGAAAGTAGCAAACTAGAATTATGGTAACATCACTAAATAATGTTAAAATTTATTTTGAAGTAAGCCAGGAGGAAAGCAGAGTATAAAAATTGTCTTAGTGGGCTTTGTATGTCCCACGAAACTTGTATATTTTCACATTATTAAGGTACACGCTATATTTATCTGGAAATTCGGATTCATTATTCTCGTCTGGTACGTGTCGCGCTATTGGGAACGTTCTTTGCCATTTAATTATCAAGTATTTGGTGTTCACTGAGGTTGCAAGATAATTAATTAATATCTAGAGTCTATTTTAGCGCCACAACTATTCATGAAATTGGATAAAAAAATTGCCAAAGCTCAAGATATTGTAAAGAAAAGAGCGCAACAACGGCGACATGCATATGATAAGGACTTACATTCTACTAATTATGCTGAAAAGGAATCAAATTTAATAGTATCTGATATTCGGCAACCAGATAATATATTGTTATTGAATGTTACCAATACTATACAGGAAAAAGGAGGTACAATAAATGATGACCATAAAGATATAATTGATAACCAAATTGAAACTGTTGCCGAAATACAAGATGACACTGGTAACAATATATCGAAACTGAATTCAACATTAGCAGGTATTGATATAAAACACAATGAAGAGAAAGTTCAAAACAACTCACAATCGGATAAGCAAGGCAATGAATTAAACAAATACAACGATGAAAAAGAAATAATAAAACTTGAAATTAATGCTGTTACAAATAATAAAGTACATGATAATTTAAATATATTGGATGATCAAACTAAAATGACACAAGATAACACGCTGGTTTCCAGAAATGTTGATGAATACTCGATAAATACACTTAACCATTTGAATACACCATCGGAATTTGTATCAAAATTGGAAGATATAGACAAATCTGAAACCGAAATAATCAATTTGGAAAAAAGTGATAACAGTTATGTACACAACGAGACTGCAGAGGAATCTAAAATTGAAAACAATGTGATTGGGACTACACATGAGATTGATGATTCTAAAATAAAAAGTGAATATGAAAAATCTTCTCAAATAATTTCCAGCGCCGACCAAGTTAATATTGACAATCATATGATAATACAAGAAGAACAGGATGAATCAACAAATTTGTCTAAGTTAATTGATGATGAAAATGTGACCGATGATTATTTAGTAAAAAAATCATCTGATGAAGAACAAGACCAATGTGAAGTTCAAGGCATATCTGTACTTGAAAATACTCAGAAATCTGAGCCTCATACAGAACTGAAAGTTGTGTCAGAGATCCCAGAAATTTCAGGTACACTTATTTTCAATGAAGTGTTGATTGAAATTTTATATTACATATGTTATTATTTATATAGGTTAAATCATTTTCAACACAGGAAATGAAAGCGTAACAGACTCTGGTGACGACAACGTACAGAATAATATAAATTCTTCCATGGATTTAGAAACAGCTGCTGTAACGATACAGAAAGTGTTTCGCTCTTTTCTTTTTAAGGCGAAAAGTGGAAGTTTTGATGATGCTACGGCTGTTGATATAAACTTACTTAGCAATGATAAAGAAAAGGTAAATCTAAGTAAAATATCGTTATGAGTTAATATAATATGACTATGTTCTATAGATATATTGTATAAATAAATAAGATTTTACAAAGTGACATCATAACATCACCTTTAAAATAATTTTTATTAAAGTATATGTATAGGAAAATAAGAATAATAATATATTTTTAGGAAAAAAATGAAGGTCTTGGTGTCCACATTAAAGATAGACGATCCTTAGGCATTAGCAGAATGGATACAGTATTGCAAACAGTTAACGAAGAGAAATCGCTATCTCTTTCAACGGACGATTCATCTACTTTGTCAAGCGCTGCGACAATTATACAGGCCCACGTGCGTGGGTTTCTTGTCAGAAATAAATTTAATTTAAACAAAACCATATCATCTACCTCATTAGTGGATTCAGATGGTCCATCAGGGCATTCACTGGAAATTGATAGTGAGAACCTCAAGAATAAGACGGTTCTAAATATTCACATTGTTCCTGAAACCAACCATTTTATTAGTAGAGATGAGAGTATTTTGACATCAATGGATTTATCTTTAGATGGCAGCCCACGATCTTCTGTTAATTTGCATCCTTTAGGTTACAACAAAAGTGAAAGAAGGAAACAATTGAAGAGAGAAGATGCAATTCAATCTGTTTCTCCTCCTAGCAATAATAGTGGGAAGTTAAGCGATGATATAGATTCTATAAAAGAAGTATTCATAAGTGATAGTGATTCTGGATTAGAGTTGCAACTTGATGAAAATCAAAGTGCCGAAAAAATGTTAATGGATTCACCGGATGAGCAAGTAATACTACGCGTTGAAGCTGAAACCGAAACAAAAATGAACGATTCCCACAATGAAAATCCAAGTGGCGACACAACTTCAGATGAAATGGATGTTATTACGCCTTTTACTCCAGTAAATGGTGTATCGAATGATGAAGAAAATAATGTTGATAATTCTTCGAAATTATTGCATTCCGGGGAATTTCATGATGTTGTTGTTCCGACAAAGGTATCGCGTTCTGATACATCTGTCGTCCGTGGTGAGTGAAGACATCTTATTTATCAGGTGAAAAAATTTTCCATTTTATTGAGGCCAACGCATGACTGCTTGTATTGCCTATGCAATTTGGTACTTAGTGGTCACATGTTTGAGCCTATTAAATAAACAATGTAATAGAGTAGTTTCTTTGTAGTTTAGTTTCTCACATCGTAGGACCATCAAAAAAAGTAAAGCAGGTTCTTGATTTTGGTGTCAATTAAAAGTACTGAGTTGAACAGATACATATTGTATTGTATGATTTATAAGCTTTGCCCAAACATTCTGATATAGGTACTACTGCAATGATATAAGTAGTTAGACGGTCTGTAAGATGTAGATATTTTTTTGGATATTTGATTTGGTGCATAAAAGTAAAACAATAAATTTAATTATTAGTTTTGGCTCTGAACTATTTGTCTCCAGATAATACTTAAATCGGTGCGCTTTTATAATTATTTAATTTAAATTGAAATGAAGGTAATACTCTGAGTATGGTGGAGTACAAAAGTTGTTTAGTTAACTTTTTCTATTACAGAATTCCAGAATGTGCTGGTGTATTTTATCCTTTGGAACAACTGAAAGCATTTTAATCGGCAAGCCGGCACGCAAGCATAAGTGGGGTATCATAATTCTCTAAATTATTGTTGAAAAAATATTCAATGTATTTAATTTTAATTATAAGTAACATCTTAATAACTAATATTTATTTATTTACTATAAAGTCAAAAAATGGTAAGTGCAAATATTACTTTTTTGTCAATTGCTAATTTGTTATTTATAATGAATATGACTCCAATGTAAGAAAGCTTTTAGTGGTTATATCGAATACTAGTAATTCCACAGTTATATAGAAGGTATGGTTAGATTAGTTAAAAATTAATAGTTATAATTAACTAACTAGTAATATTTACATTCTGTTTTAAATAATAGAGACACTTACAATCAGTGTACGAATTGCACTTCCTAAATTTTACGTAAACATAATGAGGAGTATAAAATCAGGCACAGTTAAAAAAAACTATATTATGTATACGAAATCTGGAAAAATAATGATATCATATAGAGAAAATTTTGAATCAGTTCAATATCTGTCCATCCGGAATTAATGTTTCATGTATCTATAGTAATAGGCCTATCATTTATTTTTAAAAAGTATAATTTATGTTGCTTATAATAAAATGTTTACGAATATATTTTATTTTTTTACATCAGAAAATCGTACAGAATCGCTTCATGGGGACAAGCATGGGTTGCCCATGGTATATGCGTAATGTAAATTTTTATCACTACTTCCAGCTGACCACCAGTTAAACTCCTTCACAGAATTAGTAATATGTTGCGGATTTTCTCTGTCGCTGTACATTAACGACCTGCAGTTCACGTGTTGTAATGATTACTACAGTCCGTGACACACAAACTCTAGCAGGCTTGCCATATGATTGGGAGGTAGATTAATACTTGATTGTTACTTCCCATTGGGATCGCCATCATTTGAGTACCGGCACCGGAACGAAGATAGTTATGCATGTAAAGAGCGTGATAAATGGACAAGAAATATTTGTAAAGTCAGTGAGCTGCAGTAATCTCAAAAATTGTACACAACCTAATTCCTCTTTATTTTCAAAAGTATGGCATTTAGTATAGATGGATCGACAATGGAGCTATCAAGGCGAGACCAAAAATTGTTTTTGCCAACTTTATAAGTGCGATTCTGTTAAAATAACTAGTAAAATTATATTCTAACTTTTACATTTATTTGAGAGATAGACATCTAATTTATCTTTTTTTATGTTACGTACACCTAGAACGAACTAGTACACCGCCTTGCAGTCTACCTGCTGGTAAGTAAGTACTGCAACCCATGACATGTAACCAAAGATGCGGCGGTACTCTTGAGGACATAGCCTCGCCTCGAACGCCTCGTGTTCTGCGTATACTGGCTATCACACCCTTACACCGACCGACAAATAGCGCGAACACTACTGTTTCACGGCACAAATAGGTGTGACGGTGGTGCTGACCCAGTCGTACATATTGTTTTTCTACCACCCGTTAGGTGATTCTGGACACTAAACAAATTAGAAAGAAAATTCCTCCGAGTCAATCTCTATTCATAAAAGTGAGGTTCATAATAAGCATAATAATGAAAACTCACACAACTTTTACGATACTTGTTGTACTTTTTAAATAAACAACATATTTTGGTGCTACTTACGTATAAAATGATTAATTGTGTGAGTTAGTGTTTATATACCACCTATATCCGGGTATTGTGTACATATCCATATTAAATACCGGCCAAATAACACCACATTACACACCAAAAGCCTTTGTTTTTCGAAATATAAGCGAATTGTTTTGTTCACAATTGGCGAGCAGGCTGCTGCGGCTCACTGACTTTAAAATTACTTCTGATCTCTATCTATCTCGCTCTTATGTATGCATAACTATCTTCTTACTTTCTTCCATCGCCGGTCTATCTATACTAAATAAAAAAAAAAATTAGAGTATAATTTGGTGAGAAATAAATTAATTACATCGTTGGCGTAGCGGTCGCAAGAGCAGCTGCCGAGCAAGTGGCCATGAGGCGGTAAAAGTGCTATCAGAAGTTACTGGAAAAATCTCAGTAAGTAGTCCAAAGTTACGAAATACGGCTGGTAAATGGCAATAGGCTCGCCATTTATAGAAATTAAAACTCGTCAATCGTAATTGAGTCACCTCTGCCTACACCTTTATGTTTTTTTTAATGTAATTGAACATGATTATTTTAGAGGTTATTACATATAAAATGTTTAATTTTGTAGCTTTACGTTTATATATGAGCTATATACGGGCATTGTAGGCGTAATAATATAAATTTACGTCCAAATAATACAAATTGCATTACAAACATTAACCTTTTAGTTTTTGACAAATAGCAGATTGCTTTTGTTTACAATTGGAGAGCAATCCACTGACTTTAAAATAACCTATGATCTATCTCTCTTATGTATGTATGCATAGCTATCATCTTATCATCTATCTCTTATCCTTCGACGATTTATCTGTATTAAATCTTTGTTCCCAACATTATATCTAAATTAAATTTATTTGGGCACTTAAACTTCCAGCCTGAAATAAATTCGCAGAGTGGCTATATAAAATTATGTAAGATGGTCATTAGGGACGGGTTCTATCTTTACTTATATCAAATCATATGAATTATGACTATGAGAATTACTGATCCTGGATGGATTATTCTATATATCATTTGCAATATTATAATTATGACTTTGACAAAACACAAATATCCCCTCTTTTAAACTAGTTATTGGTACAATGGCCAAGAGCCGAAACGTCAACCCATAAGAAAAAAAAAGTCGGTACTGTCAATGTCAAGTGTCAAACACCGTAGTTTCGGTTCGCAGCAATGGAGTGTGAGAATTAGTATTTTGTTTTGTTGAGAAAAATATTATTTCCTAATATATCCAACAAATTCTGGAGAAAACATGCCCCTGCCCCCTGCGTTAGCCGCTCGTTTGGCTAAAAGAGGTATATTGAAAACGAATCCTGGTGTAGAATTAATTGCCGAACATGTATCCTCACAAGTAAATGAAGAAATCATAGCTGAAGATTACGATAGCAAACCTGATGAGCCTAATAAGGAGCACTTCTGGGAAGGAATAGAAGGTGTCAATGTCGATCCAATCAAAGGCCACAAAGGGTGCCCTAACAAAAGTAATATTTACCACGTATGTTCGACGTTTTGTGTTAAAACATGGAAGCAAGGTAAATTAGTGCCTAATGAAACTTACTTGGAAAACAAGAAAAAGGCTTTAGAACTGTGGCCATTACCACCTGGTTGGGAAGAAGTGTACGACGAAGGAACTGGGCAACATTATTTTTGGAATGTGCACAATAACTTGGTATCATGGTTACCACCATCACACCCACGTGCCAAGCCTAGTGAAAGTGCTGCACATCTCCGAGAGGAAAGGTTGTTGAAAGAAGGTGATGAGAGTGACGAAAGCAGTGAAGCTTCTGATCAAGAGGTACCTCAGCAACAGCATAAGGAAAAGCGACCTAGTCGCCGGGAAAAGCCCAAGGAGTTGACACATCATAGAGATAAGAAAAAGCATAGAGTTAAGGATAATGATTTAGATCCTATGGATCCAGCCTCCTACTCTGAAATTCCACGTGGAAGTTGGTCCGCAGGACTAGACACACATGCAAAGACTGGTGTTGACACTACTGCCTCGGGCTCCCTGTACCAAATGCGACCGTACCCCGCACCTGGAGCAATACTTGCTGCTAATGCTAAACAACATTCTCAAAGTCCTTCCCCATGATTTGGAAAATAAAATATTTTTAGTGTATTTTTAGACTTTTACTTCACACAAACTTGTGTCATGCTTAACCCAGAAAACACCAATTTTCACAGTTTTCATACAAACAAATTACAAGATTTTTTTTAATGAAAATGAGAGCAGCATATGGGCATACAGTTCACCTGATGTTGAGTGGTCACTGTAGCCCATAACAACTATAACCGATTAGACACAGATACATCATTCTGTTCAAAGTTGGTCACAGGTGCATTGCTGCTCTTGAGGGCTAAGATGGTCTCC
>DWIE01001038.1:0-11982 GCA_018248235.1 Choaspes benjaminii | reverse complement strand
CCAAACATCTGTGACCACTGATGCTATGCCTTGAGGACACATCCAACGCCTCGTGTTCCGCGTATGCTGGCTATCACACCCTCACACCGAAACACAAGTAGTGCGAACACTGCTGTTTCGCGGCATATAGGTGTGACGGTGGTACCGACCCAGTCGAACATATCCACGTCCACCAGGTTATTCCAGACACGAAACAAATCAGAAAAGATCGTCTCGCAGCGGGAATCGAACCCGCGACCCCGCAATCGCAAAGCGGCTTGACGTCTGCGCCACTGAGGTCGTCGATAAAGAGAGAATAAGAGAGACAGCTATAGACAAGGAGAAAGGGAGGGAGAAATAGCGAAAGAGGTGCACAGGTGTGAGTCCGTCACACAACTTGGTGTTGTTCGCGGTGCGTTTTAGTCAGTTGCGGTTATCACTTACCATCAGGGGAGCTGTTTCTTTGTTTGCCCTCTTTATAACATTTAAAAAAGGTATCAGCTTTGTAGAGAGAAGGAGGGAGAGAGAAGTAAAGAGAGAGAGAAAGGTTAGTCGACCTGACCTGCAGTCATCGGAGCAGTCTGGTACTATGCTATACTAGAGATAATCTGAGGGACTAAGTGGGAGGGAGAGGGGAGTGCATATGGCTACCTATTGTTGTCTGCGCAATTTGGTATGACGGCCGGCTAGAGAGAGGTAGCGGGAGAGAGACAGGCAAGTGCACCAGCCGACCTGTTGCTTCCCGCGGTGCGCGCTTCTACGACGGCTAACAAGAGGGAGAGAGGAGAGTGTATGTGGCGATCTCTTACCCCCGCGGTGCGGTCTGCTACGACAGCTAGCTAGACAGAGAGAGAGAGGAGTGTGGCTGAGGCGACTTGTTCCTCCCCGCGGTGCGGTCCGCTACGTCGGCTAATTAAAGAGAGTGAAGAAGAGAGAGAGCGACAGAGGGAGAGGTGAGCTAGGGAGAGGTCTGCTACGACGGGTAGCTAAAGAGAGAGAGAGAGGGGGGGAGAGGCGAGAGCATGTGGCGACCTGTTCCCCCGCGGTGCGGTCTTCTACGACGGCTAGCTAGAGAGAGAGGGGGAGAGAGAGGGAGAGGCGACCTGGTCCCCCCCGCGGTGCGTCTTGGTGCGGTGCATGCGCAGCCCGTGCGCGCCGACGAAGCTCTCGCCGCACTCGCCGCACACGTGCGCGCTCTCGTGCCACTTGCGCACGTGCGTCAGGTACGACGTCGGCTTGCTGAACTGCTCGCCGCACAGCTTGCACGGGTACGTGTGGCCCTCGTGCCACTTCTCGTGTTCCATCGCCTGGTGCTTGGTGTGAGCCTGGTGCGAACACCGGTTGCAGGCGTATCGTCTCTCGTGGGCCGTGACGATGTGGGACCTCAAGTTTCTGGTGCTGTTGTATCTGAGCCGGCACACCGGGCATTCCAGATGCCCGCTGCTCTCCTTGTGCTTCTCCGCGTGGTTCTGGAACGCGTGCAGCCGCACGAAGCCGCGGTAACAGCTGTCGCACTTGTAGGGGGAGTTCAGGTAGTTGAGGCTCTGCGCGCGGGCGCGGAACTCGGACAGCTGCTGCTCGTGCGTGAGGATTATCTCGACAGCATCCACTTTCATCTCTGTTTTCTCTTTCTGTTTCTTATCTTTCTTTCTCACTCTGGCGGGGCCTTCCTTCTCTGTCTTGATGCCGCTGATGCTTTTCAAAGGTAAATCGTCTTCACTGTCTGTCTGTGGATCTTTTATATTAGTATCCGTTTCAGTTGTATCTACGTCAGAGTTGTTGGCTTTATCTTCCACCTCCTGTTTGGGCACTTCAACCTTTATTTGCTCCGGTTCGAACTTCACCTCCACTTCGATGGAGTCCACAATGTTTATGTTGTTCAATATGCTCGTCGTTAGCTCGTTCAAAATGTTCTTGGATTTCAGTAAGCTTCTCTTTTTGTCTTTTACCACAGAATCCTCATCCAACAGCTGTGTCAGCAGCTTGTCTGCTTGTCTCGCCTGCTGGATCAACTTGTGACAGTTCTTGAGCCTCGCCACACACTGGAAGCAAGCCATTTGGGACTTCCCCTCGCTTACAAAAGTTAAACCGGTCACTTTCTCAAACACCCCTTGAAAGGGAGTGTTTTTTATACATAGCATTCTCGAGTCAACAGACAAACATATTCTACATATTTCTAAATCGAGCATTTTTGTTTATTATTTACAAACAATAATTACAATAATAATTTATTTATATACTTGATATAGACTCAGCCTCTTAACGTTAAGTACGTTTAATATAAAGGTAAAAAAAAAATTGTTTGAGTGTCTGGAAGCGTAATCTCAAGAACAGTCAGTGTAATTTTAAAATTCACTTTGTATTACACAAAACATTTATCGATATATCGGAGATTTAAAGCCATTTTGTATCCACTCGCACTAAGCCGCGGAATAATCACGATTCTCATACATTCGTTTTAAAATTTCAGATATTTATTGAACATTATTAAAGACTAAAAATATTCACTATCTACAGTGCCTACGTTGTAGTTTTAAACATACTTAAGTAATTATATAATTTACATCACTTTTACTAATTAAAAACTCAATTGTATATTAAATATTTCGATAAATCTGAGACCACCGCATTCTGCATCAATAAAAAATAAACATGTCAACTGTCAAAATGTCAAACATAGATTTTTGTTCTTTAAATATATTACAGCTTCCGCGTATTGCCATGTAGCATATCTTGATTGTTTTTTCAATTTCATATATTAAAATTCATTTTAATATTGCTCCTGGAATATTTGTTGAGAATCTCCAACTGTCAGCTCGCACGGTTGAAAATTTACTAGGCCAGGGAGACTTGAAAATATACACAGTTTTCGCATCGCGCAAGTGTCTATGTTGCAGTTATACATAATTAATCCACTACACATTTACTTAAGATGATAGTCATCACTACTTATCACACTAATAACAACGAAAGCGAATTAAATAACGCTAACTTAACTCTAAACATGGCACTCAGAGGAATCCCGCCAAAGCCCGAAATACTTTGAATTTCCACCACAGATAAAAAAAACATTCAACTATTTTCAAAAAACAGAAGTTACTGCTTTGAATCTTATTTATATATGCAACAAAATCATTCTTGTTTTAATGAAAACATCTATAAAGTTGTAAAAGACTTTTTATAAATTATGTGTAACCCTAAAACTTTATAAATAACTATGCATGCTCTCATTTTATGATACAAGTATCCGAATCTAAGCTACAATGTCAATGAACTGTCACGGAAACGTAAACTGACCTGCCATAACCATAAATATTTGCGTTTACGTTACAAATCTATGAAGGATTTCATACTGTTGCACCGTTTTCGAAAGTTTACCTTTATAAACATTTAGACTTCCAAGTATTGTGATAGTTTTATGTTTATATGATGGCCGATTTGATTTCTTCGTTTCAATAATAAATGAATAGTTTTCGGAATGGGATACTGTTTTAACTTCACAATAATGGTGCCTATAATACCTCTGCGGGTTAGTTAAGTGATGTGAAGCTAATCAAGTGTCGACACCCGTGACACGATGTCGCAAAACCAAGACTTCGTATGCGACTACTGCAGTCGATCGTTCACAAGAAAGTACAACTTGCAAACGCACATAGAAAACTGCCACATCAACTCGTCATGTTACTGCGAGATTTGCGACCAGAGGTTTGGGAGCCCTGGCGGACTCCAGCTGCACCTCAGCCGAGGCCACAACAGATTCCACCAGCCCTTCCCAGAGTGCGACATATGCGGCCGGATATTCACAAGGAAACAGAACATCACATCGCACATGATCACCGTGCATTTACAAGGCGTTCGCCCGGATATAAGATGCAAATTGTGTGACAAAACTTTCACGACCGAACGAAATCTCAAACGTCACACGAACCAGCTGCACAATCCCGACGTGGAGTACCCCACTTGTAACGACTGTAACAAAGTGTTCCGCGGGAAGCACTCCTTGATAGCCCATATCCAGTCGATGCACAACGCGTCCGATCGGCACGTAATAAGATGCCATTTGTGTAACAAAGTATACACGAATAATAGAAATCTCAAACGCCACATAGAGATGTTTCACGGCGAGAAAGGTGAATTCAAATGCGACTTCTGTCCAAAAGTGTACACGTCCAATCAAAGTTTGCGACGCCATATGCGTACGAGACACAATCCGGACAGCATCGTCCAGTACACATGCGATTCTTGCAGCAAAATATTCTACAGCAAAGACGCGCGCGATAACCATGTATCCTTATACCACAGACAGGACAATAACAGCTCCAATGGCTATGAATCGTTCGATTTTCGTTACAAATCGGACTTTGTTTGCGAAACGTGTGGGCAATCTTTCGATGAAGAGTCAATTTTGCGACAGCATATCAAAACAGAACACTCCTTTCAGACGTTTTACTCATATTGCAAGAGTTACTTACTGAAAACCCAAATATACGATAGACCCAAATTGAGAACGATTTCGTATTATAAATGTGAGTTTTGTCACAACGCGTTCGGATCTGTGTATGAACTGAAGGACCATATGAGAGTCAACCACGACAAAGAATACTCCTTGTCGACTTGCAACGTCTGTTTCAACAAGTTCTATAGTAAAGACACCATGCACGAACATAAAAAGATTTGCCTCCCACCGGCAAACGTGAACCCGTGCAGCCACTGTGACAAACTCTTCACGGACATATCCAGCCTAGAGTTCCACACGAGGATCTTCCATCCACAAGCCCAAATAGCTGACTCCAATATCACATCTACCAATTTCGACGATTCCACCGATTACGGTTCATACAAATGTCTCCACTGTGACAGAGTATATTACAGCGAGAGATCTCTGAAACACCATATGAAATTGAAACACACCACAGAAGAGGAGGTAGAATGTCAGATTTGTTCCAAAGTTTGCAATAATAAGTATTACTTGGCATCCCACATCAAAATAGTCCATTCGAACGATTCATGGTCAAAATGCGATTACTGCGACAAACAGTTCAAATCAAAAAGAAATATACGCAGGCATATCGAGTACACGCATCTCGGGATGCAAAGATACAAGTGCATAGAGTGTGAAACGTTGTTTAAAGAAAAGAGAAGTCTAAGGAAACATGTACGCACGAAACATCCAAACTCGGTCGTATTTCCCCAATGCCACATATGTTACAAGCGCTTCGAGTCTGCGAAATCATGCAAGATCCATCTCAAACTGCTCCACTCGTTCAACATGAACACGTATCCCTGCGATCTGTGTTCTGTGTCGTTCAGTTCAAGCGAAGCTCTGAACATACATTTGCAAACTAAGCACTTGGCGAAGGACGAAATTTACAAATGCGAAGAGTGCAATCTTGTCTTCAAGGGGCACGAGACGTTCGAGCAACACAACGATTTGTGTCACATAAATCTAGTACCAAATATCAAACGCAAGATTTTACCGCGCTGCATTATATGCATGAAAGATTTCAGCACGAGGAAAACATTGAAGCGTCACATAAAGAAGTTCCACGAAGGGTTCGACGTTGATGAACTAGCTACGTTTGGGTCTAGGAAGCGAGTGTTCACCGTCGAATGCGACGACTGCCTCAAGAAATTCAACGACGACTTCCATTACAATATATATTTGAAGTTGAAACATTTGCGCGACTCTGTTATATTCAAATGCGACTTGTGTTCGACGTCGTACAACACAATAGAGTACGCGGTACAAAGATACAAGCTCCTGAACCTTGATACATGCAGAAGCAAGATGATACTGAGCGAGTTGTGCACAACCGAAATGAGCGATGGGGAATCAGACGGGAAGATGGTGGAATCTATGGAGGCAGAGAGCACCACGTCTGACATAAAGTTAGAGACCCCAGACAATGACAATGAACAAGATATTAAGACTGAACCGATGTCGCCGTAGACTTAGAAAACACTCATTTTGTTTTAGAGTAGGCTAGAATTAAGAAATGATTCGAGACGGACGAACGTTTTCCAGTAAATTGGCGAAATATAGCATGTGTCATAAGATCTGTTACCACAATACTTACAGATAAATAGGTCTGTATTGATTCGGTTACGGTTGTCATGGGCTGTAGTAGTCACACATGAATTGCATGCCGGTTTGCTACTCTAGTTTTCATTTTAAAAAATGTAGCTGTCGAAATATCGGTTAAAAAGAAATAGATCATGTTTACCCGTAATATTTAAAAAGAGATCTGTTACTGATTACATACGTAATACGTGGGAAAGCGAGCTTAGCGCGTCCTTTACCACTTGTGCGAGCGAGCTTCTCTCACCGTTTATATATAACCTAAATTGTACGACACGTAACGCCATCTGGTAGTGAGTAGCCGAGAAATCAATGCTAGTACGCCAAACAGTCAACAGTTTTTTTTTATAAATGTTTAATTTCCCGCTAAATCAAATTTATCCAGAAATGACACTTTAATAAATAAATTTGAAAATCAACACTTTACTTTCATACAGAACTTGATTTAAAATCATTAGAGATCGTTTCCGAGAACTTCGAAATATATATTTATACAAACAAGAATTGCTCGTTTATATATAAGTATATAAAATAATAACATAATATATATTGTAGAAGACATCTTGAAAATTTATTAAAGATACCACGTGCCTCAATACAATTTAACCGGTAGCATGAAAATTCGTCAAGCGCTTATAAAGTTATCTAGGTTACGCCAATGCACTGAAATCTGTCCAAATCAAGTGGAGTTTTAGCTGGCTAAATCCAAGAAGTAACCTGTGGAATGGAATAATATAATATGTTCACCAAAACAGATAAAGTTTAAGATGTTATGGTGTAGTGAAAACAGGAGATCTCCCATGAAGCGAGGTGGACGTGTAGGGAGTGGGCGTGCTCTGACAGTTGTTCCTCGTAATTTGTAATCCGCATGTAAAGTGCTGTGCCATACTGAATAGCCCTGAGGACTTCACCTGCGCGGGGCGCGGTATCATAGGACTATATAAATCTTCAATATATCATGAGCTAGTTAACAAATATTAAAATCTAATGCAATACGCTGTGATAGTTGCAACGGAAATACTTTTTTATGTTATGAAGCAGCACACGAGCTTGCAGTCCACCTGCTGGTAAGTAGCTACTGCAGCATGACATCTGTAACTACAGATACGGCGCTACTCTGAGGACATAGATCTAACGCCTCGTGTTCTGCGTATGCTGGCTATCACACCTTCACACCGAAACACAAGTAGTGCGAACACTACTGTTTCACGGCACAAATAGGTGTGACGGTGGTACCAATCCAGCATATTCAAGTTCTACCACACGTTAGGTGTTTCAGACAGGAAACAATTTAGATAGAAATGTCTCGCCGCGGCCATCGTACCCGCGACCATACGTTTCGCAGTTTCGTCTCGCCTGCGCCACGGGGGTCGTTCAACCATTTGATGTTTTGGACAGATAAGTTTCCTTTATCTTTAATGAGTTCTTTATTTTAATAATAATTATTATTTTGAGACTACAATGTCCCACTGCAGATCAAAGGCCTCCTCATTTCCATTTCCATAGTAGTATATATATATATATATACACATACTACTACACTACATTGGGCGATAGATAACGTATAGCGATAGTAAATCAAGATCGTCCCGCCATCGTCATTTGGGTCCTCCGGTCGGTTGTTTGCGCTTTTCGGGAATCCACTGGGAAATTATTTTCGACCAATAATACGGTATACCGCAGACATGTCTAGCTTATTTTTATACGTGGGGAAATCCTCATGAATATCTCCCCCATGCGGGGGCAAAGGGAGAGGTGTTGTCGGACACTTACCGACTACAACCCCACGATGTTCCTTACGGCGCGCCTTATGTCGGGGCTGCGGGTACGCTTTCGCACTCTTCCGCAGCCCGACCGCAGACTAGCCCAGTCCCATTTAAGTTTCCCAGCCTGCTGGGTGACATCTGTAATACCATTTATAGAGAGCGCTTCCTAAATGCGTTATTTTAATTATAATAATTATATTTATCAATGCAATTTATACCTATACATCGTGTACCCGATTTTATTTAATAGTGGTTATATTTTGTATTCCTATATAGTTATAAATAAAATAAAATTGTAATAAAAAAATTGTTTTTTTTTTTGTTTTATTGTTTGTATGAAAATGAGCAGTGAGTGAGTATACAGCCCATCTGGTGTTTTTTTTTCTTATCAGATGGCGTTTCGGCTCTTAGCCATTTTGCCAATAGCAAGTTTAAAATTAAAAATCATAAAATGATTATATTAAAATGTTGGTGATGCACATTTTAATATTGATCTTGGAGTATTTGGCGAGAAACTCCCAAGTGCCAGCTCGTACTGATAGAAATTAACTGGGCTAGGGAGACCCAGTTTTCGCACCGCGCAAGTGTCTATGTTGCGGTTACACATAATTAGCGCACTAAATAATCACTTAATACGATAATCATCACCACTTATCACACTAAAGATAAGGTAAAGTTATTAAATAACACCAACACAACTCCTAACATGGCAATCGGAAGATTTCCGCCAAAACACTCCAAGCATAGACTACTGGGGCTATGACTGTTTAAAGTAGGCTCGTTTTACACTGTAGGTGTGCACTAACGAAGGATTTTGGAAATTGAAAAGGTGGTGGAAAAGGGGATGAAAGTTTGGAACCACGAGCAACCCCGTAGGCATTGTATTGTATGTGCTATAACAATCAAACACTTGTTATTTGTAAGAGCGATTGATAAAGATAACATCGGTGGTAGAATCTGTCCAGATAGCTCTTATGAGGAGGTTATTGCGCCGCACACACCCCCGGGTGTTATCAAACAAAGCTTATAGGTGTTATGAATCGTAACTACTTTATCAATTCAAAATTGAGATGTATCCACGAGTCTTAAAGACCTCTTTTTATTTAAAAAGTAGAAACTTTTTTTTATGAAAATTTGAAAAAAAATGAAAGGCGATTTTGTCGCTGAAAATCGATGTGTTACAGATAACCTATGAATAAAATCTGTTATGAAAAGTTGGGTACGAGAAAATCATAATCCAAATAATTTTTATAGGTGGTTCTCGGGGGCGGAAGGAAAAATTTCTTCTCCAAAAAACACAGGGACGTCGAAGGCCACAACGGTCACAGGAACGACGATTCTGATCTCATTCGGGAATGGCTCAGGATAAAAGAGACCTTAGGAGCGAGACCCAAATACGTTTATAACAGACGAGAGCTGCTGACGCTTGATGAGAGAGAATATAACAATGTTCTAGGGCTGTTTTCACCAGACCACATGCCCTACCATCTTGAAGCTAAAGACGATGACCCGACATTGAGCGAAATGACACTCAAGGCAATACAGATGCTCTCGCAGAATGGCCGTGGATTCTTTTTGTTTGTTGAAGGTATTTTAATCTTGGAATTATTGGAATTAAGCATATCAGCCAGTTACTAGCGAAATATTATTAAATGTTTTTCTGTGTGTATAAAACGAATTTGAAAGATACAGCTATAGGTGAATTTTACGCGTGGTAGAGCATAAATATGTTGGACTACGGCGGTACCACGGTACACACCTATTTATACTGTGAAACAGTAGTGTTGCCCTGCTTGTGTTGCGAGGGTGTGATAGCCAGCCTACGTAGAAAACAAGTAGTTCGATCTATGTTCTCAGAAGTAGCACCACATGTGTGGTTACAACTGTCATGGAATGCAGTAGCTACTTGCCATCAGGTGGACTGCAGGCCCGTGTGCCACTTCATAACATAAAAAAGATTTTGAAATATAAAGAAACATATTTCTAATCCTCTATTTGTATTTAAGAACATGAATATATCCTTCTTGTTAACATCCTAAAATTATCCAGTGCCAATTTTTATACATTTTGAAGGAAAAATTAAAATTGGAAAATGTTTAGTTTTAAAGGTATATATTTTATTTTTTCAGGTGGCAGGATCGACACAGCGCATCACGAAACAAAAGCGCGTAAAGCGCTCGATGAAACTGCTGAATTTGCGAAGGCTGTTGAAGCAGCGTTAAGGATAGTGGACTTAGATGAAACTCTCATAGTGGTCACATCTGATCACAGTCACACTATGTCGTATAGTGGGTATAGTCAGAGGGGATCTGATATATTGGGATTAGCTAATTCTAGGGTGAGTTGTTAATTTTTAACTATCTGTATTTACTACAATCAATTATATTAACAGTCATTTGAATACTAAAGTATAAGATCATGGGAGTCTTGCAAAAGGTCATTTTTTAAATGATGGGCAAATAAAATAAATATACCACCCCGAAAAATGAATTAAAAAATATAACTCACCCCTGTTTTTATTCCGAGATGAAGGCAGAGATGATCATCATCAAAATTTCGCCGGTTATATTTAGAACTTATCTCCGATATCCTTAAAGGTGAAAAGGTTATTGCTAAGATTTTTCCAGACAGAACAAACCCATTAGCACTTTGTCCGACCGGGGATCGAGCCCGGAACAATGAAATATGGGATGATGGTGTTTGGATAACAAAGTATCAGCAGTTGAACTTGACAAAAGATAAAATTTATTTATGGTACTATGTGTGGTGTCCACTGTTTAATTAGAAACTACCAAATTGTCTGTAGTAATACACAGTTTAAATGTGAATCCTGATCACTTTCATGACATTTTTTTTATTAAAAGTGTTACGGTTTCGGCGTATTGTCATACAGCCTATCTTTATTGTTTTTTCAATTTAAAATGATAATATTAGTATGTTGATGATGGACATTTTAATATTGTTCTTGGAAAATTTAACGACAATCTCCAGCTAATAGAAATTAACTGGACCAGGGGGACATTAAAAATATACCCAGCTTTGGCACGGCGCTGAATTCTGTGTTGCCGTTACACATTGTTAATCACTACACAATCATTTATTATAATAGTCATCACCCCTTATCACACTAAACACAACGGAAGCTATTTTATCAATAACGGCAACACAACTCCGAACATGACACTCGGAGGAATCCCGCCAATAGCCGCGTCCATGACAGATCGCGATTGTCAGTGATCCGCCACAGATGATCTATGCACTACACTTTAATTAATATAAATATATCGCACTACGCTTCCATAAATAATGCCAACCTCTTTTACAGTTAAATGCATCCGACAATCTCCCTTACACCACATTGAGTTACGCGAATGGGCCAGGCTATAAACCTGACGAAGAATTCCGAAGACATAATCTTTTGATGGACGACATGAGTGAGTATTATGGCGCGTTGTCGATTATCATAAAGTAAAATCTGAATTGGATAAAAAAAGATTTGTCCATAACCATCTATTTAAATTCAGCGAATTTATTTTTTATGAAAATCACAGTAGCAAACGGGCATGCAGTTCACCTGAATTTACGATCTCCGTGGGGCAGACGGTGATGAGACGTTGATGGCAGAACATGTATATATTCGACTGGGTCGGTACCGCCGTCACATCTATTTGTACAGCGAAAGTGCACTACGCACTACTTGTGTTTCCGTGTAAGGGTGTGATAGTCAGCATACGCAGAACACGAGGCGTTCGATCTGTGTCAAGAGTAGCACCGGATCTTTGGTTACAGATGTCATGGGCTGCAGTAGCTATTTACCAGCAGGTAGACTGCAAGTTGGTGTGCTACTTTATAACATAAAAAAGACACTTAATCAGTATCATCGTTATTCTCAATATTTTTAATTAACAATGGTCGTATTTCTTTGTATCTTCATTTATGTTCCTATTTATTAAGCATCGGCCATTCGGAGGTAGAATCTATCCAGATTCGCCCGGGTGAGTACCTCCATCCCACCTATTTCGGCTGTGAAATGGCTGTTATGTGTTGTATTTAAGCTTAAAGGGTGTGGCAGCCGGGACGCGCAGGATACACGAGGCGACCAACTTAGCCCTCAAGAGTAGCAACGCTAGATGTGACCGATTTCAAACAAATCAATAG
>DWIE01001037.1:0-11991 GCA_018248235.1 Choaspes benjaminii | reverse complement strand
TTACCGCCAGCGCCGTTCGGCTCAGCCCTCCAGGACTCCTTCATCCCCGCGTACGGCGATCAACTATGCAGGTCCTACACACATCCCATACTAGTGGTGCACACAATGTACGATATGAAAGTGTTTCGAGTGGTAACAATGAGCAACCTTTGTGCGGCGCAGCTGTCGCGCGAGTGGGTGTCGGCGCACGCGGCGGGCGGCGTGTCGCGCACCGTGTGCGTGGGCGGCGGCTCGCTGCCGCTGCGGCTGCGCCTGCTGCCGCCCGAGCGGTCCGCGCGCCGCGTGCCGCAGGCCAAGCCGGGCGCGCTCTTCGGCGCCAAGATCACGCACGTCGCCAAGTTAGTGCATGCACTCTGCCTCCCTGTTGCCCACTGTCGCTAGCTGCAGGTCACCCATGTCGTCAAACCAGAGCACGCCCTCTATGTTAAGAGTGTTTTACATTTATTTATAAAGATAATGGAATTTAATTCTGTGAAGTTTTTATTACATTCATATTCAAAAATATATAAAACAGAACACACGCCTATAGACCATAGGTGTTGGCAGCGGTGGTATAAACTATCCAGGTTCACCCGGTTGAGTGCCACGACCCTACTTATTTCTCCTATGAAATAGCTCTTACGAGTTGTATGTCAGCTTGAAGGGTGTAGCAGTAAGCACACACAGGATACATGACTTTCACCATCCAACTTACACTTCTAGAGTAGCAATGCACTTGTAACCAACTTCTAACAGATCATGGGTCAGTTTTGGATATTATTGGCGGCAGTGGTCACTTAATATCAGGTAAACTGCATGGCCATTTGCTATTCTAATTATCATGATTTAAATTAAAAATTTGTCAACCATGATTTGCTAGTTATTTTTTACCAGGAACAAACTCCGGACTACTACTGATAATTTTGCTGTTCGATAAAAACCTAAATATCTGGGGTCATAACAATACATCTCTAACGTTTTAAATATATATTGTGACTCCAAGGTGGCTATAATTTTGAGTTAACAATAACTAGAACAATGTATAACTGTAAACAGGCGCGAGAAACGCAACATCCCGTTCATAATAAGCGCGTGCGTGCGCGAAGTGGAGCGGCGCGGCATCCACGAGGTGGGCGTTTACCGAGTGTCCGGCAGCGCGTCCGACCTCAACCGCCTCAAAAAGAGCTTCGAGACCAATGCATACGAAGCTGAGCAGCTGCTGAAAGAAGTAGACATTCATTCAGTCACGGGAGTTCTAAAACTCTATTTACGCGAACTACCTGAAGCCCTGTTTACTGATGCATTGTATCCCGAATTACTGAAAGCCTGGGGTTCAACACAAGGTGTAGGAACATCAGTTGATTCGGGCCCGGCACACACGAGACGCCACGCGCTTCTTAAATGCTACGCACAGTTGCCTGATCTCAACAAGAATTGTATAGATTTCCTTCTCAATCATTTCGTTAAGTAAGTATATTTTTAAAGCGTAGTATGTTACTAATATTATATTTTATGACAATTAAATTTATAAAAGAGTTTCTAGAGATACCTGTAGCCTGTACTTGACAGTACTGCATTATTGTATTTCCTAATAACAATCAGTCCACCTTCAGTCTTACTAAATGATAACATTATTTTATAACACTAACAATATTTTATTAGCCAATCTGTACTTGTATGTATGTTACTTGTGGTACAGAGTAAACCAACACGAGAGCGAGAACAAGATGTCGCTGCACAACCTAGCGACGGTGTTCGGTCCGACGCTGCTGCGGCCGGCTGCGGCGGCGGGCGGCAAGCAGCGCGCGGACCAGCTGGCGGCTGGCACGGTGGACGCCATGGCGCAGGCCGGCATCCTCTACTGCCTGCTGCAGCAGCGGCAGCTCGCCGCACAGCTTGCATCCCATCACCGCACGTCGCTGGACTGATAGACTCCTCCGTCATCTAGTGACTATATTTTAAATCCTCAATGCCTTTTTCGTTAATTAATTAATTATTCATTTCGTAATAACAGATGATAGTATCAGCTTGAGACACAAAATGCTCGAATTTGTTAAGAACAAAACTGATAAATAATAAGTGTGTCAGCTCATTGTATTTGAGTGATGTTAACATAGGTAAGTATGCAATATATTTATGCAAGCTTAACATTTCATATTCCGACTGATTCTGATTAAAAATCCTTACTGATTCGCGAAATTAATCTAGCAACACGAAAAAGTGATGTATACCAAATTTGAAGCATAATTTGTCATTGGGTCCTAAAAATTTCGACTGCATTACTAAATAATCAGGAAGGTTATTCATTCAATATGTATAACACTTATGCTGATCGTAACTGAATATAAAAAATAAATATATTTCATATACCAGTGTAAATCACCTTAGTCCTACGATGTCACACTGATTTATTGTCCTCATCGGTCTTTGTGATATTACAATGTTGCGGCCAGATTATATATTTGTATTATTTCTTTATGTGTTCGTTGCAAAAACATTCACCAAGTCTCAAATATAATCACAGCTATTCACAAATTTTAGACACATTTTTATATCACTAATTAAGCATCAATTATCTCACTGTATTCTATTTCTTGGTATATAAATCAAAGTCTTCATTTATTGTTTATAAACAACATAGATATGTAATGGAATATATGTAGTCTTTTGTAGCAAGACAATTGATAAATAGTCACAAGTTATCGATAGTTTATGTTAGTGACAATAGTTGTTTTGAAAATCTTTTTGCAACAATAAAATATGTGTATCATTAAACTCCTCACTATATTTAATTTTTTTGAAAAATACTTCCGATGTAATACTTTTTTTTATTTATATGGCAAAATTGTTACATTTCAATTTTCTAAAAGGTTTATACAAGTATAGTGTAATCACTATGTGCCGAACCAAGTAAAATATCATTCGTCCACTGTTTAGCAAACAGTAAATAACTAACATAATTGCGAACTTTCCATTCTGTACAATTTTATACTGTAAGCTTTCGAACTGGCTAATAGCATATGGTAAGCTTCTATTCTCAAGTGTATATTTTAAGAATACTATTCACTCCAGTAACTTTAACTATAACATTTTGTGAATACAATTGGTATAAGCTTCGTGGGCGAGGGGACTGATTTAGATTATTGCTGCGATAGATAAGTAGATATCATAGAAGTATGAAGTTTTTGAAGCTTTTATAGTTTTTGTATGGGCATTTGTGGTCTTTTACTATGTACTACTTATTATTATCATTCAAAGTTGTCATAAAAGTAGATAACGATACATTCCAAAAACGCAAGACAGACTGAATGGAAAGTGTTGATTAGGAAAGAAAATATCATTTACATGAAATATAGTAATTACCCAATTTAAAATTCTTATGCATTTATGGCAATAGTCTGGCCATCTATTATATGGGACCTACACATAACTGGCGAAATGTGGGCGATGTTCACCTTTGCCTACACCTTGAGGTAAATATAGGCGAGAGTTATGTTTTGTTTTTATGTATTTACTGACTCTAGGCTCGTGCTTATTCCTCAAAATTATTTACCTTTCTTACTGTTTGTTAAGATTTTGCATTGGTATTTTGAGTTTAGCATTCTTTTTTATAAAAATCAGACTATTTGACTGTTTCACTTTTGAAAACCTACCTATATATGTCAAAAATATTATTTTGTAAAAACATACAGAAATGTTAATGTTTCATAATTGTTAAATGGAACTATATTTAACAGTCTTCATTAAAAAATAACATGGTTTGTGTTGAATTATTGCTTAGACTCAATTTAGCATTTTGCTTCTTTAACATCTTTGATATACCAGTAAAAGAAAATACATAAAGTATTACGGCTATAGCACCTAGTGTCATTCTGAAATTTCTTTTTAAATGATGGATTTTGGTATTACCTATTGCTACTGGGTTAGATGAATAAAAAAGTATTTTATATGGGACCGAAAGTAATGATTGTAATAAAGTAATATTTTAAGGAAAACTGTATGCAGACTGATGTTGATATTTGTGTGATTAGTACTACTATATAGTACTTTTTATTTTTTGGGTTGAGTGATTTTGATTTAGCATTTTCAAACGCCGTTTAATAATTAAATACTGCTTCATTTATATCGGAATAAACAAATGTCGTCGGATGGTGAAATATAATTTATAAGCTAATCTTGATATCGCAGCATTTCAAGTACTAGTCGTGCGTATTATTTTTAGATTTTATGTTAATATAGCGCCACTTCTAGTACTGTTAGTTTATTTCAAATAACAACTAACTAAGAAAAACTTAGAATGAGTGTTGCTACTAGTGTAACCTTGTGTAAGTCTTAATTTACAAGTAGTTTTAAACTGATGTTATATTAGTACTTAATAATAACAAATTACCAAAAATGAAAATTTAGAACAAAGTTATGTTTCATTTATAATTTGTGTTGATTTTGTTAAAAACCATTACACTAATTTTACAATGATTTATTTTGTTGAATAATATATTAATATCTTAAGTTAGCAAGCTAAATAACATTTTCATACATAACAAGTAACAGCTGTATTTTAAATGGGTTTTCATTTATTTTGAATTATAAATACCAATAATCATAAATTCAAATAATAAGTTCAAATGTGAATATTGGGTTAGCAGTTGTACCAGAAGCTCCAGTATTTGTACTAAGTTTTTATCAATTGTTAATAATACACAAATTATACATCAGCTAATATTTTATTAACACATCTTTATCTTCATTGCATACAACAGAATGTTAATAAAGACAATTATTTTACATTATTCAAATTTCTTTAATATTATAATATATAATCAGCATTTATATAAATTAATATGGCTAACTCATACATACTCGTATTTATATATAGCACACTGTCACAAATAGCTCCAAGTTTGAAAAGGAGAAATTATTTCTATCTATAATGTTATATTAATGATTTACAGTCCTGCTTGTAATTCGCCAAACTAACAAATGCCAATATAAAACATTGGTATGATGTTATTATAAGACTGCTTTTACACAAAAATGTATGCGATAAAATTACCAACAAGTATGGCTTGAGTTGTTTTGGTATCTAGTAAGAAATAATAGTAAGCATTCATTGTTTAATTTTTATGTTATTCTATATATATTGTCATTAATATTGATAGGCAAGGTGATGACAATTCAATATTATTGCCAAATCAACATCAGTTTATGGATTTTGGAAACTAGGCACTAATAGATGTTGTATAAAGAATGTGTATCAGGTGTAAGAACAATATGGTATAGTTTCAATATTTATTTGTAATAAATACAAATTCCATCAATATAATTAAGTTGTAAATTTAACTTTGCACTATTTCAGAACAGTACAATTATTGTAATGATAGTTCCCAAATATTACTCATGACTTCCCAAAACTGTCTAAAGTTAAATCAATAGATCAACCTTTTCTTAATTTTAAATCCACATTTTACAATACAATACAATACTTTAATACAATACTACATAATATCAATCTATGTTGAGCCCATTACATATTAACATGGCAAATATTGTTTTGTTAAATATTATAAAGGCCCAAGATACTGTGTTATCTTCCTTTTGATTTCTTATTATTCATGTAAAACAATCTAAATTGCAATTTAAAATATTACAATATAATGCAGTTCTATTTGTAAAATTTGGTTATTACATTAGTTGGTTTTTGTATTCAACCATTTTATTTAATTTTTGTATATAAATGATATTGAATTGTAGTTATGATGTACCTTTCACAATAAAATGTATTTTTAATACACCTTTATAAACTTTTTAATTTTTTTTCATAAATATTCATCTCTGTTTTAGCAATCCATAAAGATATGTAATCGTAGCATCTGAAAAACCTGCTTCTACATATTTTGGAACATAAAGCACAAGTATAGCAAGAAATGTAAGCAGATAGATGACTACAAATATTGGTAATTTTGCAAAGTAATAAATTAACCCTGTCACTATAATACATATTGCAGTGAATAACGCCATAAGTTGCAAGTCTCTCACATGTAAACACTTGCCATTCATCAACACAAAATCATTCTGGCATGAAGTGCAGTTATTAATCCCCAATCCCACACAGGATCTACATGACATATCACAGTCTTGACATTTGTAACTTCCCTCTTGGTTAATACAGAACTGATGCAGGTTGCAAGATTTTGTATCAACACACTCATCAATATCTATACATTCACCAAATTCCATTTGCCATCCATTATTGCACTTGTGACAGGCATTAGTACCATAGTCATCACAGCCATCACATGAGGCATGGCATGAAGTACATATTCCCTGGTTGGTGGGATAGAAATTTTCAGCACAATCTTCACAGAGGTTGCCAGAATATCCACGCTTACAAATGCATGTGCCATTACCTTTCCTTGTACCATCCCCACTACATTTGCCTCTGCCACTACAGACTTTATGGTGATTATTCAAGGGACAGGGGTCACATGAAGGTCCAAAATGATTATCAGGACAACAATGTTGCAAAGTTTCTACACAGAGCCAAGAGAACAAGTCTAATGACTGGTAATTTTCGTGAAACCACCATTTTTCTAGCAAATGGTCAGCCTTTTCTATAATAGCATAGCAGTAATTTTGAGTGCCTGATTTCATCTCACTACACAGGCCTTCTTGTATCTCAACTAAACGCATCTCACTACGAGCATATGATTTTAGTTTTGCTTCCTCCCATGCTGTATCTCCTCCTTCATGCTTTCCTCGTGAGGTTTTATCAAGCCAATAATTTACAGATTTAGTTAATATTTTACAATGTTCACACTCATTATTTTTTTTTCCTGATGCTTCCACTATTGCAGCAGAGCTTTTGCTGCCTAGATTGTATGTAAGGGACATTAATACTAGTATTGAAGTAAATCTATAGCAAACATCCATTGTGTTAGTACAAAATCTAGATATTACACTGTTGTAAGACTAATGGTGTCAATTATTTTTTCGTTGATTTTTTTATGCTTCTTGAAATGTATATTTTGTATTGATTATAAAATATTTCTTTATTCAGTTATGTTAAGGTTAAGTTAACATCACCATCAGAGTTGCATATAAGGAGCTGTAAGTTATATATTCCCAAGCACTATTATTTTGTAAACATTGAGAAGCCAAAATCCATACATATAATATCTATTGTATGTATGTTGCAATCATAAAATCCAGTTTTTCCTAGTGCTGACTTACATACACTTATACGCAGTTATTATAAGTATCATATTGTGTTGTTTCCACTGAGAGTTAAAATATTCTTATACTTCATGAAAGCAAGGTTGGATCACATAAATGTATCAATGTTATTTTATAAATATTCAGATATTCTCTGGATATTCAACTACTATGCAAAGGCAGAAAAGCAACGGCTGCAGTGAAGTTATGAATTAAAAAATAAACGTAGTGATTCTATTGTCCGTGCTGAAATGACTGAGTTTTATGTATTTTCTTGATTTGAAATTAGTTGTAGTCGGAGTCGTACATGTACATGAAGACGATAAATACAGTTTCCAATACAAATACATAAACACTTAAGTTTCAATTGAATTTACTGCTCTGTTAAGAGGGCAATAATATATTTTCATACTCTGTGATGAACTGACATGTACAATTTACGATAGAATTGAAATTCTGAATTTTAAATGATTCTGACATTTCTGACATACACCCAGTGTTATCAGATAATCCATTCAAATATTACTTGTGTCACTATTACAAGTCAACATTTTTTGTTAATGCTCGAATGTCGTTCTTTGAATCTTTGTTTAAATGTTCATATCAAAAGGCAACCAAAAACTATATTCACAATTTATACAATTTGCTTTTATAGTTTATACAATGATATATTATTATAAATATTTAAAGTATTGTCAGACTGTCCACAAATATTGTGAAATAAAACATTCTTTCATTACGTTACGTTACATTTATGTAAAGAACGTTGTTTTCTTATGGATTACACGGAAACTTATGACATCTGTGGTTTTAAAATATCTTTTTTCTTTGGTCATTATTAGTTATTACGTTAAATTAAATTGAATGATTATTACATTGATTTATATAACGTTTTTTACATTGTATCCTTAAACGTTTAAATCATTCATTCCTATGGTAAAGGCAAAAGAGTGACTTGAAATTACGTTCTGTTTTACATTTGCTTCCTTTCTACGCATGTCTTGTTTTCATTGCTAGCCAATGAATACAGTAATACAGTAATTTAATGTTATTTTCTGTCGTAAATTATCTGTGTCGATACAGTGATGTTTTTATTGGAGATGCCTGGTTTAATTGCGAGGAATACAGAAAAGTGGTTGTTTACAATTGCATCCGACGATTTACAGAAAGATAGCTATCTCATCTCAATTATAGTGCCCCAGCACTTAGTTATAGGAACAACACCAATCGCACTGTCAACGAACTCTAGGGACTGGATGGAATTTAATCTTGTACTGAGTATTACTACGACCAAGGAATTCAGCTACCTACCCAAATGTACCAACGATAAATGTATGTAAATTACGCATGTATTCTCAGATATTAACAGTGATTTTCTCGAATACATTATATAACTTACAGTCACTGATTTCGGTTAGTAAAAATGTTCTTTTTATATAAAAGGAATAATAATCTATTTAATAAACTATAGTCAGCATTATAGATCTATTGAACTTTTAATAGATAATGAGACGTACTAGATCGTCATTTTCAAATGAGACCGCTAGCGAAAAGTTTGAATTTTGCTGAACCAAGCTATTGACTCTAAAATAAGATTTCTTGGTTTTATGACTATAAAATTCTCTCTGCTAAGCAGGGGTTTCTACTTGAATGTTGAAGCCAAGAAATTCTATTCTTTGTAATAATAATTCCTTTTAACATTGTGCTTAAATTGAAACCCTTCTTGTTTAAAATAGAATAAGTACGTTGGCTGTATGGTTATTGCTTAGGAAATTACAAGGCTTACAATGTTTCAGCTGCTAATTTAAACAGCCGTGTTGATCTGAAGAGGAATTCTCAGAAATATCACTCGCAACAATTCCTCGTTAGGGTGTTTGTGGATACGTGTGAGTTAATAAATTGGCGTGTTAACTATCACTTCCAGAAAGCGATTAGCGTTAGCAAGGCTATCCAATAAATTGTGGAATCAGCCAAAGGCGCCGCCGCGACGCGCTGCTCGTTTAGGGCTAGAACAATGTGCGATGCGAGTGCGCGATTCCACACACTTTGTACAATTCTGAGGTAAATCATCTTGTGATATATTTCATTATGAACGTTATAGCTGTCGGTACACACAAGATGATTGACCTCAGAAGTAGCAAAGCACTTCTGATCGATATCAAACAGAACGATTCGTCCGTTTGGAGTGGGTCATAGTTGTCAAATTCTGCAGCGGTTACTTATCATGTGAACTACATGTCTGTTGCCTATTACAATTTACCGGACATATTTCTAAACTTATGGTTACTTAAATCATTTTCCAGCCAGAAAAACCCAATAGCACTTAGCCCGGCTCGGGAATTGTATTACACTTTGCTTGGCAAAGTCTGACACCAAGAGACACTCTAAAGGAAAGACGCAGTCAGTTGATTAATTCACCAAAAATGTATCAAAAAATAAGTCGGTAATAAATGCGAAGTTAGGGCGAGGATTGGTAGTAGAATCACGCTACAAGCCATTCGTTATGCGATGCGAGCGAGTTATTTAGCACTGCATTTCATGATGAGCTAGTAGGTAGTGTTTTGCTCGTTTAACGCTGTAGGCGCTTATTTGACACAGAATGCAGATTTGGCAATAACCATATCATTTGACCGAAAAAAGAAATCTTAATATAGGCATTCTGTTATTTTCTTATGTGTTGTTTTGTAACAGGTGGTAAAATTTCCATTATAGATAGTGTTGGTACCATCATCATCATTTATTGTGCTGTAAAACAGTAGTGTTCGCGCTACTTATGTTTCAGTGTAAGGGTGTGATCGCCAGCACATGCACAACACGAGGCTTTCGATGTATATTCTCAACAGTAGCACCGCATCTGTGGTTACAGATGTCATGGCCTGCAATAGGCACTTACAATAATATGGACAGTAAAGGTGTCTACTACATGACATAAAATAGTGCAACGTGTTGCCCGCAACTTGGACCGTGTAGGCGTCGTTATTTCTGTCAATTTACACAATGTAGTTATATGTCCATGTGCTACTCTGATATAAATTATAATGTTGTAAAGTTTCATCAAAATTCGTTTACCCGCTTTTGCGTGCAAGAGAAACGAACATCCATCTATCCACTCAAACTTTCATGTTTGTACCTATATTATGAATGGGATTGTACACCAGTCCAAGTGATGGTTACTGGCTACAACCTTTAAAAATAATATAAATAACAAAATATCTATTCACGAAATTATTGTCTATGGCACACAACACATTTCACGCCAACCTTACACGTCGCTCAAAACTCTTAATTTGATCAAGTTTGGCAGTTGTAAACAGGAGATTTTGTATGCCACGTGACAGTACTGATATAAAATAATAATGGGTACTAATATATATTAAATTAAAATTTATTATTAAGTACAAAAAGCCCATATCATTCTACGCAATTTCCACAACGTTCAAAATCAATTGCATGGATCATTGCAACTTAGTGAATCAGTGCGCTGATTGTTTTTGTTTTTTATGAAAATTGGAGTAGAAAACGTGCATACCTGACGCCCGATGCCGAACATCACCTGATGACAACTGTAACCGACTCTAAACACACCCATCAATCTGCTCGAAGATGATCATAAGTGCGTTGTCACTCTTGAGAGCGAAGTCGCCTTATGTATCCTGTGCATGCCCGCTGCCACACCCTTCAAGCTGGAATACAACTCATAAAAGCTATTTCAGCATAAATAGATTTAGAAATAATAGATCAGCCGAGCGAACCTGGACAAGTTCTGTCACCGATTTACCAATTGTATTTACTTAATGACAAACAAAACTAATATTAATCATTGATACAATGTAAGGCAATTTTTTTTTTTCACAAATAAAACAATAGCTTGGGATATCTAACTTTGAGCCTGCAGGGACCAATACACCTAACTGCTCGATTATTTTCCGCCCGTAAGATTACGTTTCATTGAACTGTTGATTTATACAGGGATGACGAAAGTACCCACAATCTATTATAAAAACGGGACATTACTTACATTTTATAGCACCATCGATCTGTGGAATGTATTTAATTAACGTGAACCAACGTTGCAAGAAATTAATCAATTAGAAAATGCCTCGTAGGTGTTTGGCAAAAATCAGTTAAGATTTGCCGCGTTCCTACTGTAAGGTGTTTTTCTCAACTGGCTACATTACGACATTTTTATTTTTTATTTCGCGGTAATAAAAATAACATTTCAATCCTACAAATACAAATTTTGCTTTTTTGATTCCCTTAGCTTATCAAATTAGTTTTGAGTGATTGACGACGTCACCGTGTAATATGCTTTACCATAGAGAATAACGCCTTTATATATTTCATTTTATTTCATTTACTTGTTTCTTTCTAACTTCACTCTTGTCGTACACACTTTATCTTACAAATACAAAATTCTAACATATTAACATTCCTACGTTTGTTTAAATTGTGCTTACGATGTATCATTTAAAGCAAATAGGAGTCAGTCGTGACAGACCACTTATGGTAAAGTAGGTAATTAACAGCACCTACTAAAATAAAGGTTGTCGCTATACAAATAAAAATATTGAAATGTTTATATTAGACCTCAAACAGAGTTATTTACGTGGAAACTGCTCTTGTTTTTGGTAAAAAAAACATTAAATATTTTAACAAAGATTTTATAAAACTACTGACGTAAAGGATTTTTTTTTAATGTTTGAAGTAGCACACGGGCTTGCAGTACACCTGCTGGTAAGTAGCAACCCATGACATCTGTAATCACAGATGCGGTGCTACCTTTGAGGACATAGATCGAAT
>DWIE01001036.1:0-11993 GCA_018248235.1 Choaspes benjaminii | reverse complement strand
GGCTTTTTCGATATCGTCGAACGCAGGAGGTAAGTTGGGTCGGTTTAACGGTGGCATTGCTGCTAACTCGTTGGATTGCGCACACTAAGTATCATAATGCATTCAGTATCCTTGAGCACATTCTAAGTTCCTGTTGTTAAGTGGTGTATGCTATGATAGTAGCTTATTGTTCGTCTTAAATGTTATGTCTTATTTTTTATAAAAATTAGTGCAGTAAACCAGCACACAGTTCACCTGGTGTTAAGTGACCACTGTAGCCCATGACGACCGCACCTGACTCAATTTAGATCCATCGCTCTGGTCAAAGTCAGACACAAGTGTGCTGCTACTCTTGAGGGCTATATTGGTTGCTTCATGTATCCTGTGTGTGCTGGCAGCCACTCCCTTCAAACAAAACACAACTCTTAAGCGCTGTTTCACAGCAGAAATAGGTGTGGTGGTAGTGCTAACACAGGCAAATGTGGATAGATTCTAACACCAAACAATATTGATGCATGATGACATTGCATGTATATAAAAGACAAATGGAAAGGGTGCTGTGAGGCTTCCCATAAGATAATCCAGTGGAGAGGTGCAAAGCTATCAAAAATATTTATGTTGTATTTCATCACTTGTCAATTCTTATTTCCTGTGTACTCACTCCCTCAAAAGCGTGCAGACTTGACTATAACACGAATGATATAACATTGAGAAAATAACTTTTCTTCGTTAACCTTCTTTATATCATGAAGTAGCTGAGGCTTGCAGTTCGCTGGGTAAAATGTGACTACTGCAGTCTAGCACCTGCAACCAAAGCTATAGATGTGGTGCCGCTCTTGAGGAGAATAATCTAATGTCTGATGTTTTACATATGCTGGCTATATATATATTTGTAAACCTATTAAGAGTTGAGGTTGCAATTACAGTTAAGGATGGCAGAGCCCTCATGGGGAATATCACTATGATACTTAGTTATTCACGAATAAGCACAACTCTGTGTGTGATAACCAGCATATGCAGAACATGAGGTGTTGTAACTTTGACCTCAAGAATATTGCCACATTTTTTGCCACAGATTTCATGAGCTCCAGTAGTTGCTCAGCATCAGAATGACTGCAAGATCATAACATTAAATAGAGTTCTACAATATAATGCAAGGATTACTTTTTTATTTATGTTAATTACATTTTACAACAGCTTAATTACCTTAATTTATGATAACAAAATCATAGCACACCACCCGTAAATTCAATTTTCAACTAAATGACTTGAAAAGTTTTTGGGACCACCACATTAAGGGGACATTGTCATTTTAAATTGACTAAGAAATTTTGAAGTGTGCCATATGCTAAACACTAGGGTATATATAGATAGGGTTGAAGTGAGCGTTGTTCGGGCGCAGGTGTTGTGTGGCGCGGGGCAGTGCGCGGACCTGGTGATCGAGATCCCGGGCTGGGGCGCGGGCGGCGGGCCGGCGGACGGCGCGCGCTACCGGCTGGACTACCGCCCGCCGCACGGCTCGCCCGCGCCCAACTACACCGTGCCGGCGCGCGCCTCCACCATCAACTTCCAGGGCTTGCCCGGCACCAAGTACCACTTCATGCTCTACTACTCGAACGCCACCTTCGCCGACCTGCTCACGTGGAACCAGACCATCATCACCGGTATGTCTGCCACGTTATCTCGAAAGCCTCAACGATGAACTGGTATCTAGTATAGTTCAAACATAAGTGGAACATTTGGAAAACATATGGTTAGATAAAATTGAACAATAGCTAGTTAGTACTACGTAATCCTAGAAAGTATTTAGTACCATCAATCATGGGTGCAGCTGATGCAACTCTGTGACTAAGACTCCACGCTGCGTAGACTGCAGCTACATAGATCAAAGATAAGATTATTGCTCACTTTGAAAATGTTTCACCAAACCCATTAGTGTTTACAAGATTAAAATTAACATTAGTGGAATTTAACGAAAAAATCGGCAGTACACCCCGGAAAGCCCAGTGTATAGAGATGAAGTAATCACAAATTAAACCAGCCAAGCAGAAAGGAGTTTATTGGCGCGTGTGGAGTTTTAAAAAATAATCCTTTGTTATTTTACAAGGTTACCGTTTGGTTGTTATGATTAATTAGTTGTATGTAATTGTGGGTTGCATAGAGTACTTAAATTTTTGTGTAATTATTAATATTGCTCAAGTTCTAGTCCTATGGGACATCCTATATATAAGGACATATTTTTTGATTAATTTTAAATAATAATAATTTTGCATTGCATATGGTTTTGTCTTTCCTATATGCTGAGATCTCAAAGCGCAACCAACATTGATATTCAAAGTTATCCTAACCACGAATATAGAAGGTATATTTAATTAAAGGGATTGACTATTTTCTATCATGAATGAGCATAAGGTGAGTTTGTGAATTGTACCATGCATGTGATGTGCAGCTCCGGAGCCGCCCACCAACCTGACGGTGACGCTGGGCCGCAACAAGCAGGCGACCATCTCGTGGTCGCCGCCCGCGCACGGCGACTACACCGGCTTCCGCTTCAAGGTGATCCCGCTGACGGAGAGCGCGGAGGGCGGCACGCGCAACCTGACGGCGGAGGGCGCCGGCAACTGGACCTACACGCTGCGCGACCTGTCGCCCGGCGCCACCTACCAGCTGCACGCCTTCACGCTGCTGCACGACAAGGAGAGCGCCGCCTACACCTCCTTCAACTTTACCACAAAGCCGAACACGCCGGGCAAGTTCATCGTGTGGTTCCGCAACGAGACGACGCTGCTGGTGCTGTGGCAGCCGCCCTACCCGCCCGGCGCGTACACGCACTACAAGGTGTCCATCGAGCCGCGGGACGCGCGCGACTCGGAGCTGTACGTGGAGAAGGAGGGCGAGCCGCCGGGCCCGGCGCAGGCCGCCTTCAAGGGGCTGGTGCCGGGCCGCGCCTACAACATCTCGGTGCAGACGGTGTCCGAGCCGCAGCTGTCGGCGCCCACCACGGCGCAGTACCGCACCGTGCCGCTGCGGCCGCGGAACGTCACGCTGGACCCGCGCTCGCTCTCCGAGACCGCCTTCCGCGTCACCTGGCTGCCGCCCGCCGAGCAGAGCGAGTTCGAGAAGTACCAGGTGTCGGTGTCGGCCAGCGGCGGCGGCGCGGGCGGCGCGCGCCGGCAGCCCCCCGTGGCGCGCCCGCGCGACGAGCCGCCCGCCTGGGGCTTCGACGGGCTGGAGCCCGGCGCGCACCTCACCGTCACCGTCAAGACCATGTCCGGCAAGGTCACCTCCTGGCCCGCCACCGCCGACCTCACCCTCAGTCAGTACCCCCTCCTCTTGTCACCGTCCCTCTCGGTTGTGCTGCCGGCACAGCATACCAGCGTTAGCCCAGTGTGCATTTCGGTGTAAGGGTGTGATAGCCGGCATACGCCGAATACGAGGAATCCGATTTACGCCCTTAAGAGCAGCACCACATCTGTGGTTACAGATGACATGGGCTGCAGTAGTCACTTCCCATCGATAAGGTGGACCGCATGATTGTATGCTGCTATATAAAATAAAAAAGATCAACTGATTAATAAAAATGTTATATACGCGTTTTGCACAGAGCCGCTGCCGGTACGCAATCTGCAGTGGCGCGCAGGGGAGGGAGAGCGCGTGGTGGTGTGGTGGACGCCGGCTGAGGGCAGCTTGCAGGACGAGTACAAGGTGTCGTACTACGAGGAGGGCGCGGCGGGCGACGCCGCCAGCACGCTGGCCACCGCCGCCACCAACGCCACGCTGGACGCGCTGCTGCCCGGCCGCAACTACACCATCACTGTGAGCGCGGTGTCGCGCGGCGTGGAGTCCAACGGGTCCAGCGCGTGGGCGGCCACGCGGCCGCTGGCGCCGGCGCTGCGCTCGGCCGCGGCGGGCGCGCGCGCGCTGCGCCTGGCCTGGCGCGCCGGCGCCGCCAGCCGCCAGCGCCACTTCGAGCTGCGCTACCGCCGCCGCGCCGCGCCGCTGTTCCGCACCTTGGAGACGGCGGAGACGAGCGTGACGCTGGAGGACCTGGAGCCGGGCGCCGTGTACGAGATCCAGCTGGCGGCCGTCAGCCACGGGCTGCACAGCGAGTGGCACACCGTGCTCAAGCCAGTCCGCCCCGAGCCGGCCAGCGCGCTGCGGGTGGAGCGCGCCACGTCCAACGCGGTGGTGGTGCGCTGGCGCTGGGCGGGCGCGGGCGCGCTGGGCGGCTTCGCGCTGCGCTACCGCACGGCCGCCGCGCCCGCCCACGCCGCGCGCGCGCTGCCGCCGCTGCCGCCCGCCGCCAGCTCCGCGGAGATCACGAACATGACCCACGGCGAGCGGTACACCATCACGCTGGACACCGTGAGCGAGTCCGCGGACGGCGAGACCGTGGAGAGCGGCCACCCGCTCACCGCCGAGCACACTGTCCGGCCGAACCCGGTGTCGAACGTGGCGCAGCTGGTGGACACGCGCAACATGACGCTGGAGTGGCCGCGGCCGCTGGGCCGCGTGGAGTGGTACGACGTGCGCTGGCAGCCCGCGCCCGACGAGGACGAGCCGCCCGAGCCCGAGCCCGAGGACGAGCCGGGCGAGCCGGGCGCGCCGGACGAGCCGGGCGCGCCGGACGAGCCGGGCGAGCCGGGCGCGCCGGACGCGGCGGGCGCGCAGGACGCGGGCGCGCGCAACGTGTCGGCCGAGGAGGGCCGGCCGGCGCGCGTGCTGCTGGACCGCCTGCGCCCCGGCTGCGCCTACGCCGTCTCCATCGCCGCGCACTCCTACAACCTCTCCAGCGACCTCTTCACCATGGCCACGCGCACCCGTCCGTTGATTCAGTCGGAGATGACGATCGTGATCGAATCAGGCGGCTCCGAGTCAGATGATAATAGCACCTCGCCAGGTTTTTTGGTAAACTCAAAACTAAAACTTTAAGCACTATGCTGATGTAAATGTATAATGTACGTAGAACAACCTGGTCACCCCACATCCCTCTGAATGCTCGAGTCGTGGCACCAGATGGCGCTCTTTCGCGAAAAATATAACTACAGTTCATTTTGTTATTCGTTTGGTAATAAATTGTTTTTACTCAATTAGCGAGTTTCTTAATATTTCGTTATTGAACCACTTACTTGAAAGATGTTATTTGAGCTTATGACAACATCCGCACATCCTAACGTGCGATGACACACGTGCCAGCAAGCCATCTGAGCCAATCAAATAGCAGATGTGACGCTCGCTGTTAACAATATCCTATCGCACCGAGATGAATATGAATAATGGATTGCGATATACTCTTTTACTATTTATATATTTATTTTAAATCAAATCAAAGCATACAAAAGTTTTGGACGTTTAGGTCTAAAATATGTTCAGATAAAAGGAAAGTACTCATTGCCCATAATGAGCACATTACTAGTACTACTCACTCCAGTGACAGGATGAGCAGGGAAGTAAACTGCCATACGCGGCTCACACCGCGGGGCCGCCCCGCGCGGACGTTCGTGGAGATTAGCAGCACTCGGGGTGAGCGGGGTGACCTGAAACTATTAACAAGGTGACGGACTTCGCTTTTTAATGGAGCTTAATAATTGTACTCCGGTATCCGCAATCCTATACTTCATTGCTGAATTTTCTCTGCCCTATTGAATTCCAAGTGCACTCTTCGTAACGCTTTTTGGGGTCTCTATCTATGTTAGTAATATTACAATGCAGTTGACTGCACTACACTTGGGAATTGGAACTCCACACACAGCAGCACCCTCCCGCTGGTGGCGCTCCCACTAATTGTACGTTCGAGACAATGTGTTGCAATGCTTTTAAATTGATATTTTGCTTACGTCATAATATCATAAGCATGCCATCAGTCTTGCTATTAGTACCCCGCGACGGAGATGCAGCCGGAGCAAGCATTATTTATTTTATGTTAATAGCTAGAGTAATAGCCTCGAAGAGTTCCCCCCGGATCGCATGATGAGCGTCCGCGATGCAAACGAAAGTCACGAGGTGGAAAATTAAAACGATCTTACTTGTAATCTGCTGGTCGGCTCTCGACCCCCTGGGCAGCGCAGCTCCCTTGCTACTTGCACTACACGCTTCAACTGTAGCCACTCGTAGTCAACTTCATAGTCACTGATGCTCACTCAACAGTAACTCATTGTGATTATTAAATATCTAGAAATGTCACCGATCACTATTTGAGAAAGTTCATATAATTCAATGATACACAGGACATGATAATAATCATATTATTCTCGAAGGACCAAAGAATTTCCGGAGCCCCGTTGACCTCGACACCTTTTATTGTTTGCTACTGATTGATTTTCACTGCTGTTTGCGAGTATTTCAAAACCCTGATGTCGCACGCATATGGCAATTTGTTTTTACTAACATTTTTTGGAACCGGTTGCCATCTCGAATATACCATTGCCTACGTTCATGTAACACTCGGAGCATATGCACTTCTTGAAATGTCACACTTTCATTATACCGTACACAAAATACTGTCACTACAATAGTAAAGCGAGTGGAAACTATAGGGCGAAGAAGGATGCTCCCTAGGTATTAAACATCGATTTGAGCATTGCAGGCTTAGAACTGTATTCAATGATGTCTGCTTCAAATCGCTCGGAGGCAACCGAGCGCTGCGAACGCAGAACGCAGAACGCAGAACCAGAACCAGAACCGCCCGCGGCGTGCGCAGGTGCTGTACACGCGCACGCCGGCGCGCGCGGCGCGCTTCGACGCGTACCGCTTCCGGCTGGAGGCGGCGGGCGCGCCGGCGCGCTGGGCGGAGCGGCCCGCGCGCGCCGCCGCCCGCCGCGTGGCCTTCCGCGGCCTGGCGCCCGGCCGCCTCTACAACCTCACCATGTGGACCGTGGCGCGCAACGTCACCTCGCACCCCGTGCAGCGCCAGGCGCGCCTCTATCCGCGGCCTATCACACAATTGAACGCGACCGAAGTGGGCGCGCGCGAGATCTCGCTGGCGTGGGACCGGCCCGCGGGCGACTACACGGACTTCCTGCTGCAGTACCTGGCCGACGAGGACCAGCTGGAGAGCCGGCCCACCGAGCGGCTGCAGGCCACGCTGACGGGGCTGCGGCCCTACACGCTGTACACGTTCACGGTGGAGGTGCGCGCGGGCACGCCGGCCACCATCCTGACGCGGTCGCGCGCGCGCTCGCTGGAGGTGCGCACGCGCGAGGCGCCGCCCGCCGCGCCCAGCGGCTTCCACCCGGCGGACGCCAAGCCCACCGAGCTGACGTTCGTGTGGGAGCTGCCGGCGCGCGACCGGCACGGCGAGCTGCGCGGCTTCGCGCTGGAGGTGGTGGGCGCGGGCGCGGGCGAGGGCGGCGCGCGGGCGCTGCGCTTCGGGCCCGAGGCGCGGCGGGGCGCCGTGGCGGGGCTGGCGGCGGGCGGCACGTACGAGTTCCGGCTGCGCGCCGAGTCGGGCGCGGGCGCGGGCCCGGCGGCGCACTGGCGCCAGCACATGGCCATCGCCGCGCCGCCGCGCCCGCGCGCGCACGCGCTTCCGGCCGAGGTGCGCCGCTCCTCCTCCACGGTGGCGGTGCGCTTCCGCGCGGACTACTTCTCGCCGGCCAACGGGAACGTGACCGCCTACACGCTCGTGCTGGCCGAGGAGCCGCGCAACGACACGCCCGCGCGCCTGCCCTCGTGGCGCGACGTGCACCGCCTGCCGCACTGGCCGCCCTACCAGGTCACGGAGCCCTACTACCCGTTCCGCTCCTCGGCCGTGGAGGAGTTCACCATCGGCTCGGAGCGCTGCGAGGACGGCGGCCGCGCCTACTGCAACGGGCCGCTGAAGCCCGGCACGCGCTACTACGTCAAGCTGCGCGCCTTCACCGCGCCCGACAAGTTCACCGACACCGCCTACACCGTCGTCTACACCGAGGCGGACCACACGGCGTGGTGGGCGGGCGGCGGCGCGGCGCTGTGCGCGCTGGCGGCGGGCGGCGGCGCGCTGCTGCTGCGGCGCCGGCGGGCGCGCCGCGCCGGGCCCGCGCCCCCCGCGCCGCCCGCCGCGCAGCGCCCCGTGCGCGTCTCCGACTTCCTGGACCACTACCGCCTCATGGCCGCCGACTCTGACTTCAGGTGCCAGCCTTCCGCTTCCGAAATTAACTCTTCCTGCATTTCTGTACGTGCAGCTATGCGGTTCATCCGATGCTGAGTGACCATTGCAGCTCCTGACGACCGTTACCGACACCGATCCGATCCATCGTTCTGTTCGATGTCGGTCCCCTGTGCGTTGCTACTTCTGAGAGCTAAGATAGTAAATAACTTCAACTTCACATTCCTATCCCTATGAATCCAGATCACGGTTTCGCTTACTCAGTTTAAAGTGTATTTAAAATTGTTCATTTACAATTTTTAAATATTTTTTTTTACATAATAAAAGTTTACATGCTAACTTTCACAGTCACGCTCTTCAAACTGAAAAGTAACTAGTAATAGCTGCTTCTCAGCTTAGATAAGTTTGGTAAATAGTACACCCAAATGAACCTGTACGAATTCTACCGTCACACTAAAGTAAAATACCTTAGTCAATTTTCACACTAGCGTGCTTCGATATAGTAGTGGATACAGCAAAACAAACTTGCATTAAAAAATGTTTTAACCAAAATTAATTTGAACGTTCGGTACACATTACAAATATGACAAACGCAGGTTTAGCGAAGAATTCGAGGAGCTAAAACACGTGGGCCGCGAGCAGCCGTGCACGGCGGCGGACCTGCCCTGCAACCGGCCCAAGAACCGCTTCACCAACATCCTGCCCTACGACCACTCGCGCTACAAGCTGCAGCCCGTCGACGACGAGGAGGGCTCCGACTACATCAACGCCAACTACGTGCCCGGACACAACTCGCCGCGCGAATTCATCGTCACGCAGGGCCCGCTGCACTGCACGCGCGACGACTTCTGGCGGATGTGCTGGGAGTCGGGCTCGCGCGCCATCGTGATGCTGACGCGGTGCGTGGAGAAGGGGCGCGAGAAGTGCGACCGCTACTGGCCGTACGACACGCGGCCCGTGTACTACGGGGACATCGCGGTGACGGCGCTCAACGAGAGCCGCTACCCGGACTGGACCGTGACGGAGCTGGCCGTGTGCCGCGGGGCCGAGCAGCGCGTGCTGAAGCACTTCCACTTCACCACGTGGCCCGACTTCGGCGTGCCCGACCCGCCCACGGCGCTGGCGCGCTTCGTGCGCGCCTTCCGCGAGCGCTGCCCGCCCGACGCGCGCCCCGTGGTGGTGCACTGCAGCGCCGGCGTGGGCCGCTCCGGCACCTTCATCACGCTGGACCGCGCGCTGCAGCAGCTGGCCGCGCACGCCGAGTTCCTGGACGTGTTCGGCATGGTGCACGCCATGCGGCGCGAGCGCGTGTGGATGGTGCAGACGGAGCAGCAGTACATCTGCATCCACCAGTGCGTCGTGGCCGCGCTCGAGGGCGCCGACCTCGCGCCGCCCGCGCCCAACAACCACCACCTCAACCCCGCCTTCGAAGACGACGAGGGCATCGCGGAGTCCGGCATGTGAGCCGCCGCCGCAGCCCCCTCCGCCGCCGCAGCCCCCGCCGCCGCCGCAGCTCCCTCGGCCGCCGCCGCCGCCCTGCATTTCGATTGTACTTAAGCAGCTCGTCATCTTTACACGTTAAATAGTATTAAGATTTTTAATGGTATATTTTTGTATAAATGTACATTTTACTACAATGGACCAATCCTTATTTTACGAATTGTATATAGCTTATGATGATAAGTAAATTTGTAAAGCTCCCGCGTGGACGGTATCGGGGACAACGGCACTAACCTTACATCAGAATGGTGAGTCGCCGTCCCCTCGCGCGCGGCCCCTGCTGCTAGGTATGTTGGTAGCTATAACAACAAGTCACTATTACAAGTGCATTGTTTTGCTGACTACCTAATTTTTCATTTATGAAGCGATTTACATAATTTTTTATAGAAATTGATAATATTTACATTTACAAAATGAATTCGCAGCAAATGAAGTTCAATATTTTTATACGCTGGAAACTAATTTTATACATATAACTGTAAGTCATGACTAATTGAATCTCAAAAATGTACTTAATTTTCCTTATACAATTATTTTATCTAATTGCTCAAAGTAGGTTATGGCAAGTCCTCATGTAGACTATTCTTGAAAACAATTGCGGAGTTCACCAAACGACGCTCCACATGTGGCAGCTTGGCATATTTCATGTCTGTTTTTAAGTCATTTTTGACTTAATCTTATTCATGTTATAATTAAATATTAGGAGCTGAAAATACGACAATAATTGTGACAGAATATCTACTTAAAGACACCACCAACTTGTTCTCCAATGTTAAAGCGTGTAGCGGACTCATAATCCGCTGTAGAGCAAGGTGTAAGACTATGATGCCCTTAAGATTATAACACGCATAGATTCGAAGCCGCGAAGAAAGATTCTCTGGCTCTACTCTGTAGGAATACAAAGCATGACATCGAGCGCCTATAGAGAAGTCATTACTTTATACTTGTGTCTCGTTTAACTCTTTAATAACAAATTAAATACTGGTGTACTTTCCCGTACTACATGTAATCCGAAATTGTTACCGGTTACGACCAAGGTTGATTGATTCCAAGGTTTAGTTAAGTTGTTTCAATTCGCACCTGCTTATTGACCTGTGGACAATTTGATAGTTCTAAGGTAAGACTGATCGTGTAACATCTGTCCTTAGAGAACATAATATAATTATCTCAGTGGAGTACTACTCACTCGACCCACTGCAAACATACAAATGAGGCCTCACTAATTTCTAACGGCGTCGACGTTCTATGTGTTTTCTACATTTGTTGAGCCGCACCATCGCCGCATCGCAGATGTATAACATTTTTTTTTCAAATATAAATAAGTATGAATGCATACTAAATAATAATGTTTCCTTTTGCTGGTAATACGATTCTAGTACATATTAAATTGAATACATGAGACTATTTTAAGACGGATTAACTACTGTAATATTTTTTAATTGAAGATACCTTGCATTATGAATGCAAAAATATTTTTGTGATAAATGGCTAATATTGTATAAAATACTTTGGATTAGTACAGGTATAACAAATATATTTTTATACTGGTTAATTTTATTGTTTTCTTTTTCTTGCTATTCCAATAAAATCTCTGTGATAATGCTTCAGTGTACTATTTAACTTTAGTGTCCTTTTCGGAACAAATTATTGTAGAACTCAGTGATGAACCAAATACAATAGTTTATACCCTAACATGGCGAGGTACGATTCTCGGAGGTAGACTAATTTTGTAAATAGGTACTGTGCACTGAAAATTTACTTCTACAGTTGGCTCTGTGCCCATATGTGAGACATCTAATTGAAATATAAAATTTGACCTTATTCAATACACTACAACTCATGACACGCATACCTAACATCAGGTCCACAGTCCAGCTGGGCTGTTGCAGCTGGTCACAGGTGCGTTGCTACTTCTGATGGATAACATGGATGTCTTCCTTGAGCATGCCCAAACCCTCTTCAAACTGAAACACAACTCATAAATGCCACATTACGGTAGAAATAGATAAATTGATTGCATACTCATTGATCAAATGTTTAAATGAAATGTCACGGGATATAACTACACTAACCCAGATAATTATTGTAATGATGTGTTATATTATAATATCTAGACTGTTATGCTTTAAAGTGATATGAATTACCAACTTAGCAAAGAACCCAAAACGTTGAAACAAAAATAATACATCTTTAACTAAAATTCAGCTTCTTAAAAATATATTTCATAAGGCGAGTAAATAATTAAACTTTCTTCCCAGAAGTCTTATAAAATTTCCAACTTGTCACTTCCAACAGGATCTTCAATTATACCGTTGACTATTAAAATAAATATATATTTCCCCAGTGCTACAAAAAGTATTATTTTATGTTTCTTGTTATTACCTAAGGAAATAATCATATATATAAATATATAACACTTACCAGTTTC